>GL501433.1:806410-828767 GCA_000149185.1 Mayetiola destructor
AGTGTTAAGAAACATTTGTATGCACCAGAAAATTCAAAAATTTTCAAAATTTCCGAAAATTTTTCAAAAATTTCCAGAAAATTTCAAAATTTTTCAAAATTTCTAAAAAATTTCAAAATTTCCAAAAATTTTCAAAATTTCCAAAAATTTTCAAAATTTCCAAAAATTTTCAAAATTTCCAAAAATTTTCAAAATTTCCAAAAATTCCGAAAATTTTCAAATTTTTCAAGATTTCCAAAAAATTTCCAAAATTTCCAAAAAATTTCAAAGTTCCCAAAAATAAATTTTTTCAAATTATATTTTTTTCATGCAAAATAATTTTGAATGGATAAAAGTTTGGTACCACCTCTGGTGCATATTAGTGTATTCGGTACGGCCGAATACTGTCTTGTTTTAAATTAATTTGCTTTAAAAGATTTTCGTGTAACTTCAGACATTGAATGAAAGAATTTGTTTTTTGCTACAAATATTACACTTTTATTTGAGATTAACTCATTGATTTGCATATTACCTGTTGCTCGTTGAGTTAATCTCAAATAAAAGTGTAATATTTGTAGCAAAAAACAAATTCTTTCATTTAACATTTTTTTTAAGGAAATTTGTTTAATGAAAATTTTCATCCGGAAATTTTTTGTCTGGAACATGTTTTGACGAGAAAATCTTTCAATTTATAGCATTTTCCAAGTTAAATTTTAATCCAAATTTTTAAATTTATTCGGACAACAAATAACAAAGCTATATTGATCTTTCATAAGAGAAGCAAAAGAAAAAAACTATGCCAAATATAGTAATGCACATGTGGTGCATAAAAAGCATGACAATGAAACCCAGAATGCACACTATCTCATTTTTACCAAAATCAAAACAATTAATATTGAATTTATGAAAAGCAATGCTTTTGCACACTTGGTATCTGATATGATTCACATCGGATTGTGGAATAAAATGTTCAAATCTTAAATTACATGGCAATTATGCTCTTGATTTTTTTTACCCAATCGCAGTTCTAAAAGGAATTCATTTTCAAATGCGGCAGCTGCATCATGGAGAAACGAACGAGCATTTATTCAACCCACTCACCATTCCACCATTCACCATCTTTACATTCAATTTTCAGTAAGGACACACAATATACGAACATAATTTGACAATATTATTATCCCAGCCGTTGTTTGTACGCTCTATTATTGCGTGTTGCTCATTTTGGAGTGCCGAGATTTTCATTTCTAATTGCTTTCATGTAGCTTAGTCCAAAGTATTCGTCGAGTTGCTTCAATTCGAGTATATTTTGTTTTGAACACCACACAATCCAGCTCTTTGTAATAATAATAATATGCACATGTATGCACATGTATGCAAATAGATCAAATGAAGAATTCAAATACTTAACGATTCTTTGTCGCGTGTATTCACAATCTAATCCATTTGCTCTTAGAGACTTTCGCACTTTGCATCAAACGACTTTTTGGCAAATATTTTCACATACCAAAGCATGTTTCGGTATTTAAAAGAGAAATAAAGAAAATAGCACAATAATGCTGGTGAGTCTTGGCATAGCGAGGGAGAGCAGCGTAAATAAATATACAAACATGATTTATTCGTCGAGCCATCGTGCCTACTTAGTTACTAAAATTATCTATTGCACACGTTCAACATTTCAATACTAGTTAGCGGATATGGATATTTAGCACTCAGGTACACACTATTATCTGCTTTTACGTTTGCTAAAATGCAGAGCTATAACTGATGGAGCACAACTAGCGTTAAATTCAAAACGTTTATGTAAACAGACACAAACAAATTGTATCGTGTATCGTGTATCGTGTTGGATTTATAAAGTTATCGAAAATAAAATAAAAACAAAGTTCTTATAACTCAATATGTACCGGTAAAACTATTGTAACTGCAACAGCTTTTTCGAATTTCAAAACAGAATTTAATCCCATATTCCAACGCATATTCTGTATTTTAGATAATTAAAATGACTGTTAAATGCCGTTCGAATAAAATTCAACCTCATCTTGCATAAATTTTGGTGTTTTTTTACTAGAGAAATGTTAGTGTAGAATAGAACAGTGATACAGACCAATTGGAAACGTTGTGTATTCTTTGCTTGCGTTCAAAGAATCTGATAATATTTCTAATCCCCACAAATTAATGGCGCTATTTCAAACGAATATGCTATGTTTACGTGTTTAATCAAATATTAATTGTTCAAATATCCATAAACAATGCAATTGTAGCGTTTAAAAAAGTAAAAACTAAATTTTGCGCTCGGTGGCAATAACAGAACACTTATCACAATTTACATATTAGTAATATGTTTGTCGGCATTAAACTACTATATATTTTTTTGTTTAAATTTCAAAAATTTATGATGTTTACCAAATATTGTCGTCACCCTAAACGTATCTCGTTTCGGTTTTCTTTCTTTGCTCTGACTTTCCAATTTTTACCATTGTTTGTATCACTCTTTTGCATTCATATCGCTTCATTCGGCTAGATCAAAAATTTCAAAAAATGAAATGCATGCCATAAGAAGCCGTTGAACATACTAAACTATTTGGAATACAATCTATTTACACAACTTAGCGCTCATATAATGTTTGTATTTATATTTACCCTTATTAAAGAACATTATCATCAGCCATCCGAAAAGGTGTTTTACGAGCTTGTACAAAGACGAAGTTTATCGTTTATTATTGTTACTTCATTTTCTCCATAAAATTCATTTCGCTTGGATGAAAAGATACTGAAAACGATCAACTAGAAAAACAACGAATAAAAAACAAAGAAAAAAAACCGCAACGTGATGTTCGCCTTGACAAAGACCACACAATAAACGAAACGATAAATTCAACGTCGTTTGTGTGATGAGAACCGAAAGTATATGTGTGTTCGATGTTCAATGTTTATTGTTTGATTGCACCCACATCCAGCATGCAGCAATCATTATTTTGATATTTTGAATTAGACGAAGCGAAAACGAAAGATAAATGATGCATATTGTTCAAGCTCTGAATGAAGGAGCTGGTGCCAAGTTCTGGGTAATGCACTTCGAAAATGAAAAGACAACGCGGTGTCTCTTTTCTTTTCTTAATTTCATTTATTTGACGCATATTTCAGGCCAAAAGTTGGCATCTGTTTTTGTTTGTCTAACATGAAATGTGAATGTAATAGAAATATGCTATTGAGCTACTGCCACAATCGCCGTTCTTTGCATGCTTGCTCTCTATTTCCGTGCATTAAACAATATAAAATAATGTATTTTGTATGACAGGAATGCTCTTTTTCATCATTTTAATGCCATAAATATTGTGTTTTGTTTTCCAATATGAAATGCAAAGAGAACTACCGTACGCGTGCATGATATGAATCATTTGACGGTGATTTGATGTAAATAAACATCAACACCTTGTTATGATATTTTCTGGATCTTTTGTGTTACACACATTGAGAAAATTTACCAACCGTACGGTTTCATCTGCATATGTCAGAACTATGACTGTGCTATCACATTGTTCATTCATTATTATGAAAATGAATGATAAATACCTATTTCCCATTCCGAAAATATACAGTGCAAACTTAATTGTTACTTTTCCGCCATCCACAATGGTGGAACAAGTATTGGTTTTGGGTGTCGTTGTTGTCGGCGTTAGTTATTCCAATAACTCTCTCCCAGTCTACTATAAATCAATGCAAACTTTTTTATAGTGCAGAGGGAGTTCTCAGAATGATCCCTATTGATTTGGGAGGTATGAGACTTCATAAAAAAATTTTTATGCCAGTGTACCCAATGAAATTTTTTTTGAATTTTTTTTTCTTACCAATCGACTGGAAATCGTCTCAAACGCGTAAAAAACATTTTTTTTTTTGGAAAAAAAAAATCGTTTTACCCCCTTGCAATTTAAAAAAAAAATGGAAATTTTTTTTCCTCGTCAATCGATTGGAAATCGACTAAAACGAGTAGAAAAATAAATTTTTTGGAATTTTTTTTTGCCCCGAGGTTTCCCCTTGCATTTTTCGAAAAAAAAAATAAAACTCCATTCAATTCAGATACTACCTATCAAATAATCATGAAAAAAGTGCGGAAAAGTATGTTTTAATCCTTAAAACTATTCATTTAATTTTTTTATGCTCATCCTAAATTTTGATCGAATAGGCCCTATTATGTCGAAAGATAAATATGTTTGATAGCGATGAAAATGGAATAGTCAATCTAAAAATAATAAGTTGAACCATCATGAATGGGACCAAAGCACATAGAAATTAGTACTTTGAATTTTACAATCACTGGTGGAAAATATTTCATATTCGAAATTTTGGCATAACAAAAATCGTTTATTGCTAAACCGAAGGGAAAAAAACCTGGAACAAAGTTATTTCATGGAATAGAAGTTCGTTACATATATTGCAGATTCTGTGAACGGAATACTGAGTTATGGCCGATCTGTGTTTGATTTACACTTTCAACCTGATTTTCGAACTGAGTGCGTCCGATAGATTTACTGCATATTATTTTTCAAGCCAAATATTTTTCCTTCTTGTAACAAAATACTTCTGCGACATTTTAAATTCAAGTATACGAGCGCTTTTACATGAACCAAAACATTTGACTGCACTTCAAATGTCGTTCTATCCTGTCTAATACTGAAATACATTGAATAACGGCGTGAATACGACAAACTGAGAATGGGAACGAAATAAACGCATCCACCCCAAAGAAGAGAGCATAGGGAAGAAAAAAATATTCAAAATTTATGACTGATGCAACGTTCATACTTTTTTCTTTAGTTGTTGTTGTTATTATTGTTGTTATTGTTTCGGTACTAACGCTCTTTTTTCTTTCGTCGATTCATTGTGTATTATTTCTCATTTCGCTCGACCGTTATTTATGTATTTTTATTATTTAATTGAAGAAATGCATCATTCGCAGTGGTGTTGGATCTCGAGTCATGTGCTCGCTGCGCTATACGTAAGCATGCTGGCAGTATTGGATGTATTGTTATTATTAGGCGAGAATGGCCTTCTGCTTTGGTCCGATTGAAAACTCTGTGGAAATCTGAAATCATGTAATGGATGTTTCGTTTATTTTTATACAATAGTAAAATACGCGCTAGTATTATTTATGTATTTATTGTTTTGCTTATAAAAATGAAATTGTAGCCTTCGTTCAACATCGTCTCATACATTTTTTACCATTTCTTGTTGCTGCTGTCGTTATTGTTCTATGCGAACAGTTATTTCTCATTTCAGTTGCAGAACTGTAATGAATCATTCAAAATGTTTCATTTCTCGAAAAATAGCTGAGCACTGGAAAGAAAAAAAAAGCAAATAGAAGAAATATGAAATTGTGATGCAATAAGTAGACGAACATTTTTTTTTCTTTTTTTGAAATATTTCGACTGATGCTTTGGGCCAAAGACTTTGAAATCGTTTGTCATACATTTTGATTATTCCATTCGCATCTTATCGGCCGAAACTAATTTAGAACAGTAACAAGGCCGCGTTTTCCGCGAGCATTTTCAATCTATTCTGTTTCGTTATTTTTTATTTTCCTTGAATACGCACTTTGCATTTTGTCACAATAGACGGTGCATAACGTATTAATTTGAATCCGAATCCATTCAATGCAGATCTGCAACTCCATCGAATATGGAACGATTTCTAATTTCCCAATTGATTTCTAGCTCAATAGAAATGTCCAATATGGCCATTAGATGATTCTAAACAGCCGGAGGAAATGCTTCCGGTCTCCGAATTGTGCATAACATTTACGAGTGATGGGAATATCAAATACTTCAGTTTAATAATAGCGTATTTCATACAACATTTGATTTCTATTCCGGAGGTTGCATAGTTTCATAAGGCTAGAGCCCGTGAAAATTTTTTTTTCATTCTTTGCGGCGTTTTTTCATTTCATGCACCAAATTTTTTCCCGTGAACATGCACCGTAAACTCTGTGCTTTCATTCAAATATGAACAATACAATATGCGTCGGAGCGTCGGAACGTCGACAACGCCGACACAGTCGAAAAATCATCAGGATTCTGACTCACGGCAAAAAATAGAAGACAGTGCCACAACTATCGTGTATTGCATATGAATGTTCGGCAGTTGCCTTTTGAACGACTCGACATTAAATTTCAATTAACATTTCAACTCTCTGAAACATTTTTGGCAATAAATCACGGTATAATTTGCAAATTAAAAATCCTTTGTGCTTCAGCATCTGCAGAAAAAAAATTTGAACAAACAATGAATGTGCATACTGTGCACTGTGCACCATGATTATTACTGAGTCTCAAAGATCGTGTTTTAACAGAAAATGCAATTTCAAGCTGAGCTTTCCATTTTGGAGAAAAGTGAAAAATAAAAATAAAAATAAAAATAAATTACTTGCATTGATGTATGTACCTTGTTACAATAAACCTTTTTGGGTATTGCGACTTTGTGTAAGGTATAATGTTCTAAAAATGTACAGGACATAGTTTCGTGGTCGAAGGAATACGCTAGACACTGGACACTATTAAATAGGGATAAATGAAAACGGCGAATTTTTTTCCGGAATTGGTGGTCTATTTTCGGAAATCGCGGTCCAATTTCCAAAAATGGCGGCCCTTTTTAATTAAAATGGCGGGCAAAAAAAATAAAATTGGCCGCCCAATTTCCGGAAATGGCGGCCTAATTTCCGGAAATGGCGGGCCAATTTCCGAAAATTGGCGGCCCTTTTTACTTTCTGAAGAGCCCTATTAAATATTTTACGTTCTTTACTCATAATAATGAATTTTTGTTTTTTGCATCACTCTATCATAAAGGATCATACCTTTTAATACATCTGTTGTAGACATGTAAGGGAGCCATATAAGCTCTTTTCTATTCTTAAATTTTTTTAATTGCTTTCTGTTGGCTGTACTATCAGAAAATGGTTGATTATTTGAAATCGTTTGCGAAATTCGAGCTGGATCTTCTAGGCTTGCTGTATGTAAAATATGATCATTTTATCATATAGGTTATTTTTCCATTCATTCTATCGACTCCCGTAAATGTGTGTTGATGAGATTCTACGATTTGCATAAAAGTTATAATTCGCTTCAAAGACTATGAAAATCATCGAACGATTTGTCCAACCAATCCACTCATCATTGACTTTTTTCAGTTCAAATACTATTTTGAGTAACTATAAACTGTCGTAAACTGATCCAAAATTTGAAAAAAATTGATGTTTGTTGTTTTCTATAGAGGGCCATTCATGTATACGTTCCATTGAACAGTGTTTGCATGAGAAAATTTTCCATTGATCCTCAAGGTTCGATGGTATTTAATATACATATATTATGTAAATAAAAATTGAAAATGATGTAAAAAACGAACACGAATGGAAGAAAAGGAAGCGGAAAATGTTCTCCATATTACAGCGCACTATTCAACAGCAACAGACGAAAAAAGTCGAAACAAATCCGAATGCTATTTCATGCTATGTGTAAGCACCCATGCAAATGAATGAATGGAATTAGCAGAAACTGACATTTCGAAACGAAAAATATTTAAAATATTTGTTGTCATGTAGATACTACATATTAGCAGCGGCAAAAGTGGTCTTGTCTGCACGGTACCGTTTTATTGTGAATCATTTTGTTGAATATTGTCTCTTGCTTCACCACCATCACCACCGCCACCAAATGACTGTCCCGAAACTGCATAAATCTCAAAGTAATTACACATTACCTCGAGGGTGTTATGTTTGTTGCGTAACAAATGAACAAAATGAGCATCAAATCACAAAACTCATACCCTCAGCATCACTGAATCATCTCGTCATGACTTTTTTGGTCTGAGATTTTTTTCCGCAGCTGAACCATTGTCCTGTACAATGTGCATAAGAAACAGACTCCGACTGTAAATGAAGCAAAATGCAAAATATAAACGACAAGAAATAATCATAAAAACCGAATGCTACACAAACAATAATTTTTGAGCATATATTTTGGCCTAACTAATATTAAATCGCATAATCATACCAAATACTAAGGAAATCTCCATTCAATCATACTGGAACAGCTACCGAATACGACCCATTCGTTTGGTAAATATGAGAAATTAGTGCCTCTGCAACAGTAACGACAATAATAAAAAGTTATTTATTAAATAAACCTTTAGCTGCCATTTCAAAACTGTATGCGAGCTAAATAATTATGAGTGCTGGAGCTCATTGAGGGAAGAAACATTTGCAGTACGGTTATAAATTTTAGCACTTGTCCGATTCGTGCGAGAGCGGGTGTGTATGAAGTCACCCATCAGATGAGGATCCAAACTATATGGTGGAATAACAGTATTGTATGATTTTAGATGTCATTATCCGTGCTCTACACGTAACACTTTCTAGATTATTTGCATTTGTGAAAAAGGATTTCATTTTTATTGTCTAATAATTTGAATTGGCAATTAGCATTGATTATGATTAGATTTCAATTGCAAAACATGAACATAAGAAACAGTGTAAACAATCGATTCGATGCATCCGATGTTGTGCATTATAACTTGAGCTTTTCCGAACACAAACAATGGTTGATAGGAACACACAAAGAATTTTTGTTTTGAACAGTTTTGATATTCAGAAGGTCTTAGACTACTTTCTGGACATATTTACATTTGGGAATAGATGGGGTAGCTGAAATAATGGATATTTATTAAAACGAAGCACGTCTACTCGTTTTCAACGTTTTAAATTCGTTAATTATATTTCGAATGAAGGGAAAAGTTCTTGACGTACAAGTGATTCGTGACTTAACCACAGTTTTTCTATTAGATGGATGCTTTTCGATGATAGTCTCGTTTCATCAACTTTGAGATAGCGAACTTGATCTGGGATAATATGTTTCCGAAAACCGAAAAAATGCATCATATCACATCGTATGAAAATACATTTTGAATGTGAAAAAGCGACATTTGCATATCAAATGAGCCAAATATGAATGCAAAAAGTTAACAAAACGAAATGTCAATGCAGATATGAAATCGATGATTTATTTTTCCCCCGAATTTTAATGTTTATTCAGAAATTATAGTAAATATCAGACTATTATTAATGATGCAACGGTGTTGACTGCTGTAAATGCTTATATCGTATGACAAACGTGCATCGCAAACAAAGAATATTCGCACTGTTGAAAAAAAGACAGAACATTTTTAATGTGTTCGTCCGCATTAATTATACCAAATAATAATGATTAATTTGGAAAATGTGTAATCCATTTTGTAACATAAATTTGGTAAAAATGCAGTGACCAATGACCGTTCGTTGGTTTTATTCGAAATTATTATTATTGCGAAATCCAAAATGACACACTATTTCAAATAACAACAATATGAAAAATAAATTTAAAAAAATACGTTGAAAAGGCTTAAAGATACATTATTGTTTGTTTTAATATGAATTCTGTCTGTATTGGTTCAGTAAAAGAGAATGATAATTTTTTAACTTTTCTCTTTTTGTAATTTTTAATTTTTTTATTCATTACATTTCATGCTGATGCTTCAATTACTGATGCTTCGAACATTAATTTATGCATTGCCTTTGTTATGATAATTTTTATGAATAACCGACTATTGAAATTTAATTAAATATCGATGTATTTTTTCTCTTTACTAAAATACCGTCTCCCATGTATGGAATGAAACAATGTTGTCGTTAATTCAAAACGTTCCAGCATAACATAAATTTTCTGAATGTGAAATGCAAAAGCACGTGTACGTGCAGTTATAATTTCAATGATTTTATTGGGCAACTTTGTTTACGTTACAAATGTTGCAGCATTTTTAACATCAGCATAATAGAGGGCGATTGCAAATAAACAATAATACAAATATAACCAATACGACACAATGGTCCAGCTACCAACTACCTATATAGCAGTTTGTTCCAATAGACTTTTGTTTTCCAAATGCAAAGGTAATAAAATGACTACAAAAATGACACTAAAAGCCCTCAATTGTCAGTAAGCCGCATATATTGGTCCTACTGCCGCATGCTGCACACTGCATATTGTATACAATTCAAAGTCACAGAATTGTTTGATTTGTTGAGCCGAAGAGACGATTATTTTCAGCTCATGCCACAATCGGAATCATCTAACTAGCATAATTGTTACTGAATCTACGCCACCGATCATTTTATGTTTGCATCTCTTTGCACCTCTGGTCAATATATTTGTTTCAAAGCGCAATCATTTCGAATATTACGATTTAATTGCATCCGTTCATCGTTCAATGGCATTATGTATTTTGGTGAGATAGAATGTTTTTGTTTTCCATTCCATTCGATTTATAAATGGTTCGTTACGAATACCGGTTACTTTTTGCATGCATTAACGGAAATTTATACATGGCATTTGTTCGTAATGTGCCATAGACCAATATACTCGTAAACCCGTCCACTCATCCACCATACACGCTCTGCACAAGTTGTAAATTGGTTGAAGGATTCGTAATAGCGGAAAGCTAAGCGATAAATATGAAGCGTTAAATTAAAGCCGAGCGACACACTACATGTGTGCTTGTCATAATTTAACCGGCCACAATTCAATGTATGAATAACCAAAGGCGATAAAAGAGCTTTTTTGCGCTAGCTTCATCATTTATGAAATTTACATCGGTTGGACTAGGGCAAATAATACAATTCCTAGAAATCCATGGATGAGTGTCGAAATTTACGTATTTATTTGATTTTGACATAAAACAACATAGCCCAATCCTAAATGGATAACTAAACACATCCGATGCATCAGTTATCATTCGATCAATTCAAATAAACATGTGAATTGTAAATATCGATTCTGCCAACAACAAAATCAACCAAAATACATACATACAAAATTTGATAGGAGTATTAACATTAAACATATACAGTAACGACAGAAAATCCACCCCGGAAAAACGTCATTTTTGGAAAAAAAAACTTGTTCATTTTCATGCGGATTTGAACTTTCATGACGTTTTTCCGGAGTGACTTTGAACTTTTTGTCGGTACTGTACATTGTACATATGTATATGTATACCATGTACATTGAACATACTTTGTTTTCGGAATGGAAACATTGACTAATATTGCGCTCAAATCAGATCTCTTAAAATCCACTAAAACTGCCCAACACGAGAAAAGATTGGAATTGGGAATAAAGATACGACTTCCTGTGTTAATAAGCCTTCGTTAATATGCGGCTGTTGGTCCGGTTCTGAGAACTTGGCTCCTCGAATCTTGCCATATACGGAGCAATGGCATTTGACATAATATAACAGTATGGCCATTCGAACATACATGGACTTTTATTTGATATGATTAAGTTCACATAAATAGTGTTTTTTTTTTTTTGCATTCAAATTCTGGTTTGGGTCTAATAGGAAACCAAACGTTCGATTTTATTTCAAAAAACGTTACCAATGACTCAATGTCTATCAAGCGACGTGTGGAGCAAACGCATTCAACAATTTTGATTACGCTTGGCTTTGAATTGAACATTAAACATGTTTTTTAAAATTATGTGCAATGCGCAATGTTGTACCGAACTCCAGTTCGAGAAACATTCAAATGGATATTGCCCTTTCTAATATTGCCGAAATCCATGCTCAAATGAGCTGCTGGTTTTGGTTTTTCACTATTTGAAAACTCGGGCAATAAACAATGTGCACACTTTGTTTTTCCCATTCATTGCATGTGTGTATAGTGCATATTGCAATGAAAATCGAACTACGCTTATCTCGGCTATTTGCGGAGTAGCAAAATATTATGCCCAAAAAATTAACAAAATGCAAAGTTATGATTATGACAAAACATGTAATCGCATTTTATGTTAATGAAGTGGAAAATTTATCGCATATACACAAAGATTTTGTCACTCATCAGAATAATCAACAAATTGTTGTTGTCGTTATTTGTATCGGCTTGCTTCAATTTTTTCTGTTAGTCATCACATTTTAGTGATTGTTGGGTCGACAGTAGTATCGCGTTTCAGCTGTTTGGGTAATTTAATCTGAAACTCACGATACACGATCAGTGCTTACCAGATCTATATACGATACTTCAATAGAACGAGTAGATTCAAGTCCCCATACATAACGAATGTACGGCCGTACCTGCGAGCTCGAACTAATGTGCTTAATTTCACTCTCTTAATAATTTTTTCTGATATTTTTGCTCACTATATGTATATGTATGTTGTATGTTTATACTAGCTCTAATGTGTCAATATTAGCGCCATTACTAAGCCTCATGTGTTTGTGTGTTTCCAAAAACTAGTTTTAATATTCAAATCGCATCATATTTCCTAAATTTCCTTACAAAATATACACACTGCCAGCGGAAAGTTTGAGTCCACCAACCTTTTTTCATACAAAATACCGATTTTCTCACTCAAATCTAACTATGTTTTACTTTTACGATCGCGGTGAAACTTTGGGAATCTTTAAGACATAGTCCAAAGACAAACTTCCTAGAATCTCAAAGTCCTGCGACAAAAGGATTTAAATTGGTTATCATAGCTAAGAATCCCATCAATCCCATACAAAAATGTATGCGCGTGCTCACTTGCAGGAATATTCTTGCCACTCCTCCAAATCCTTTTATCGCAGGACTTTGAGATTTTAGGGAGTTTGTCTTAAGACTATGCGTTAAAGATTCCCAAAGTTTCACCGCATTTTCTTTCGCCTTTCGATTTAAATTAATTTTTAAAATTAAAGGGATTCTTTTTACGCAGAAAAGTTTCTGGAAATAACTTCTGCGGAGTAAAATCTTAAATTATTGGAAATTATTTCTCAAAATACGTTGCGAAATAAATTCAGGAATTAATCCCTAGGAAAAATTTCCTGCGGAAACTTCATGTAAAATATAAATAGTTTCTGGGGACTATTTCAGAAAAATTCACTATTTTATAATTAAGGATGTTTTTGTGGAATATGTCACTGCAAAGGTTCATTTGTAATAGATTTTAATTGTAAATGAAAATCTGAACATATCCATTAATACCACCATTCTTTTCAACTGAATGTTCTTATTATACTAATTCATATACGAAAAAAAAAAAATTACAATAAAGTACGCTCAAATAAAATTAACTAAAATGTAGAAAAAAAAAATCATATGCTGTTGAAATGTTTCAATTCAATTCAATTTAATTTATTTGGAAATGAATATTGAATTTACACAAACATATATTTATTAGACTCGATGTGATTACCTAGTTTAGTTTGAAAATGACAGAAATATACCAAATTTACAAGCCTCATTTATCAACGTGTAGATTTTTCTGAATTCTACAAAAAGAGCTCACAAATTCACTAGTTTCATTGTCCCTTATGGCAGAGTAAAAGCGTCCGCATATGTGTTACCCTCTATATAGAGTTCATATGCCGTCTCCACTTAATAGTACAAAACTGTAAGTTTTTGGCTCACTGCCGTGGAAATAAGCTCCAATACCTGTGCTTTACAGCAGGGGCGTAACTATAGAATTAGTTGTCTGAGGATGCCCAAATTTTGTCCAGTGGTAGCTCAAATTTTTTAACACATATTTTGAAAAAATTTCTTAGGGGGGGATTTTGGAAGTTTATGGGGTGCGAGGGTAAAATAGTCAAAAATCATCAAAAATAAATGTTGCCCGATTTCAATGAAATTTGGCATGCAGAATCAGTGAAGGAATACATAAATTAAAACTGGCCCGAATCCCCCTCTACGAAATTTTGAAACACAAAAAATCGGCGAATTTCTGGTGTTCAATTTATTCAATGAATCTATATTGGTTCTCTGAGTAGATGAATTTCAGACTCTAGAGATACAATGTGAACCAAGAAAAATCGAATCAATTTTCATATGCCCAATGTAATATATGAAGTAAATCACTATTCAATAGCTATAATAATTATGTATTTTGAATAAATTATGAAGAAAAAACAATAAATCTCATTTTCAATATTTTTAACACGCTATTTCAAATTTATGAGCAGCAGTTTCATTAAAATGCACTCTTCATATTTTTTCTGGTTTATTTTTTCCCTGAATGATATGAAATACGTCCGTAGTATTTGGGACTTATATAATTATTTCCCTTAATAATTATTTTGTTCACGTGAAACGGTCAATCGTTATAGAAACAAAAACAAAGCGAATGGTATCTTAAACGTAAGCAATAGCTACAGATATTCATCGAAATGTTTTGAAAGAAATAATTCCTCTAAAAAATAATAAAACGTAAGGTTTAATGTGAATGACTATTAACGTGGATATCATGTTTGATATCTCAACACAAACTGACCAAAAACCGTTTCAACAAGAATTGATTTTTCATTTCAAGTCTTTGATTCGGTGATTTCGTTAAATGAAAATAATATTCGCAGACAGAAAGTTTAACGAATGACATTAAAATGTAAATAACAAAAAAGAAAGACCCAGAATGATGAAATCGGTTCTACGCCGATTCTAGTATTGAGCACTACGAAACTACGGCCAAAATATACACATGTACGCCTTTATACGGACAAGATATGAATTCAAATTCGTGGCAAACAGTGACTTCAAAACGATAATAAACTCATTATTCTAAAGCAAGGGGCAAATAACTATAGAATAAATAGGCAATATAGAGAAAAAATAAATGGTTTTAAGTTTTAAAACATACTTTTCCGCCGTTTTACTGATGTAAACTTCAGAATGAAATGAGAAAAAAACACTCTATAATTGTCTCCTTTGCACTTTGAATTGAGTCAATGAGAAAACTCGAAATCGAATGTTGGATCAAAAATTTATGTGTTTCCTATCTTCTTCAGACACTCAAAAGAACATAGATATTTATGCCTGGATATATGCACGGAAAAATATCCGAGCATAAAAGGCATAAAAAAAGCATATTTTTACACGTCAAAGCCACAAAACAATTCAGTAGATATTTTTCTTGTTCCCAAACGAATCATTAGTAATTTGTTGAATATTTTTCTTCGTTCTCATAATGATTTCAAATTCGAATTGAATTGAAAATACAACGTTGGTAGCCGAAAATATGCTTTTTATGCCTTTTATGCTCGGATATTTTTCCGTGCATATATCCAGGCATCTCTTTTGAGTGTCTGATCTTCTCCCTTTCAATTATATAAACAGACACAAAATCGCGAAAAATAAAATTTTAAATAAATTTGAATTTTTTTTTTAAATGCTATGGGGGACCCTTAGGTTAAAATTTTTTTTTTTTTTCAAAAAAATTGTTTCTCTACGCGTTTTAGACGATTTCCAATCGATTGGCGAGAAAAAAAAAATTTCGAAAAAAAAATCCAAAAAAAAATTTCATAGGGTACACTGTAGTAGCGAGAAAAAAAAATTTTATGAAGTCGCATACCTCCCAAATCAATAGGGATCATTCTGAGAACTCCCTCTACACGAAAAAAAAGTTTGCACTGATTTATAGTAGACTGGGAGAGAGTTATTGGAATAACTAACGCCGACAACAACGACACCCAAAACCAATACTTGTTCCACCATTGTGGATGGCGGAAAAGTAACAATGACAAAACCATTGAATACAAAAAGAACTACAAGCTATGACACCACAGCGTACACAGTTCACGTTCACGTAAATATGCTGGTATACTTCCGACGAAGATTGACACCAGCCCAACGAGAAAAACGATAGATGATTGATGAAGGATGTATGTATGTGTAATGTGAATGTTGAATGTTCATTGTTCATGTGTTCAATGGCAAAACTTTCAAGCATTTAACATTAGATTTCATTATGTATTATTATGTATTGTATTGAAGTCCATATGATTGTTAAATGAGAACGTTTCAAACATAGAACCATGCAAAGCATTTAAAAGGTCAAATATTCTGGAATGTTTTGTTGATGGTTAACTGCAACTTTTTTCTACTTGTTATTCTTCTGTTCGGTTTTGATGTGCAATGACAAATGAATAATGTGAAACGGTATATTGTTTTGTGCATAGTCAGAATATTGCAATCAACTTTTATGCTTTGCATACACCTCAAAATTATCCCCATGACTGCAGCATAATCATTCAGATGCATAATTATCGCATACCAGGGGATCGATGTTGGCTAACCACCAACCATATTTGATGTAAAAGATTTGAGCCTTTTGATTGATTTCGGTTCGTCTACTAATTTTTTCTGCAGTCCGGCCATTTAAAGCGGTAAGAAATTGGCCTAAGAATATTATTTGAAATATTTGGTTTAAACATTTAGATACCCCTAGTTGGTCTCCCAATGGATAACAGCCAATGTAAAATTACATGTGTGCCTGAGCCTGCTCATGATTGTTTTGGATATGTTGTCATTGTGATAGACAATTCAAAATTTTATGTCATTCCATTACCGACTTGTTCATGAGGTTGGACTATTGATCACTATTTAGTACAAATGTGCTAAATTCCATCGGGAGAAGCTACACCGTTCATCATTTACTATTGTTGTACTATTGTACAATTGTACAAGATTGCAGAGACAACGAATACAAATTATTTTTATGATTTCAAAATCACATGTTTTATTTATGTACGATGAACGTAAATTAAGTTGAATTTTGTTAATTCAAGCATTTTCCGATCTGTTGTCAATCTTCTTCATGTTCTGTCTGTCTCATGTATGTGTCAAAGTTTAAATTTTTAACAGAATCATTGAATTAAGCTTTTTGTGATCATCATGAAATTCATAAACGAGTTGTGGGAAGAGACTTCCAATTTTCCATCTTGTTGTCTCAATTTAGGTTGGATGTAGTATTTGTGTATTACAAACCCATACATTTGCTGCAAACGCATGGCTCTCCATTCAAATATCAAGATTGTTCAAAATTTTTTGGTAGTTTTTAAAAGCAATATCAACGCATTTTATAATTTCACAACATCCCAAACAAAACAAACTACATTTTTTTACCGTAAAGGTTCATACAGCAGTCAGTGTTGTCGGGGTGAATTTCTCCTTCACTATTATGCATTATGTATAATGTATATGCTAGAAACGATGATTGACCTCTACTTTGGTCGTTCTTTATTTAACAATTTCAACATGCAATCAAACAATGGCCCCATTTGCAGTAGTAAAATGTTCGATAATAATTTCCCGTTCGCTAGTAAACACATCAGACATTTCGAACGTAATACAAATATAAATCAAGGAGCATTGCCACCATGTACATTGTACTCATTCGTATCTTGCAATCGAGCTACGGACAAGAAGAGCAAAAATATTATCCATCAAATGGATCTATGTGCCGCCGACAATGTGTCTGTTGTCAATCACACAATTCAATTCAATGTGAAAATGGTCGATATGGGTGTGAGTTGGTCGATGTGCTGAACTTCATTTATGTTTGTGTCAGATTTCGATTTTTCTCCTTTTTATTATTTCATTCATTCGTGTTTGTCAGCTTCGCAAATTTTGAATGAAAATACAGCTCTAGGAGCTGAGAATACGAAAATTAAGGGCATAGAAATAGCATTTATAAAAGAGACTAACAGCCACCCTTTAGCTTTATTAGCAGATGCCAGTCAAAGTCTTGAGCTGCACGTCACTCTTCTGTCTTTCATTTTACTTTATTTATAGTCGAAAATAATTTTCGGTGCTCTACAATCTACACTTTAATATAAATCAGACAAAAGTAGCACGTACTCAATGGCTATATGTATGTAGTACATTTTAACAAATCAACTACGATTCATATACAATATACAATACAATGGATTCAATGAATTCTTCTTATGCTGGCACTGAAAAAGGATAAAATTTAAGAAACAAAAATAGACAAAATCACCATTATTTGTGCATGTAGCCAGTCTGTAAGTCATTGAATTTAACGTCGTTTCAAAATCACATTTCATTCATCACATATCAAGGGAAAGTTCGAAATTTTCGTCGCTCTTCGCCATATTTCTTTCTATTGCCTCAACATTTTATTCATTCGGAATTCGAAAACGCTTTGTTTTCTTTCTTTTAAACATTGAGATAAGAATTTCGAAGGAGGGCACAAGAAGTGAAGAAAAATAGCACACACAATCGAATGTCAAGTTGACATTGTCAACTGATTCTTGAAGTTCTAACAATACATGTATAAATGTATAACGTATATATTAAATTCAGTCCAACGAAGCTATTCTCTCGAAACTGTTTGTTTAATGAATGAAACGAGATTGATAACGTGGAAATTTTGTGATGGTTTCTGTTCAGTGAAACATAACAAATCTATCAATCATGTGAGTTTTTTTTTTAATCGGGGCCGAAAGGGGGTGCATTCGGTTTAAAGTCGTAACAAACAGGTTGATCAATTATGTGATGTACCCAAAATCGGACATTCTTCTCAAGGCCGTTAGCTTTGGACGATTTTGTATATTATATTTGTTTCAATTGAGACAGCAGGCTGAAATAAGTCGCAAAAATCATTTAATAGATAGAATTCCTCATTGAATCAGGTTTTAGTCTTATCTTTCATTTGCCAAAATATTGCTGGTGCAAGTTCCATGATTTAAGTTTGCCTCGAACTGTATTCCAACTATTCTGCTATATTTATGTGATACATTGGTTGCATCGGAATCATAAAAATATTGTGAAAACATAAACGTATGAAAGTCGAGTTCGACTTTCCACATTATTCTTCGTTCATCGCAAAATGATTGAAAGTAGAATACTTAGCGTTGACTGAAGTGAATGCATACGATACATTTTCGATGCGGTGGAGGCTTACCATACGTCTCCATCCGATTCGAACTTGTATTTAGATGTAGGTATGTGTAATGTGTATAAAAATAGAGCACATAATCATCAGACTGCAGCTAATTCGAAATCATGCAGAAATGGAGAGACAAATTGAAAAACGAAATAAGAAACGTAGAAAAATTGATGTGACGCACCAGCTGCACACAGTTCGAAAATTGAAATATGTCTCACAGTGTTGACATTCCATCAATCGATCAATCAAATTATGAAACATTCATTTATTTTAGCACAGAAAATATTTCTCAAATATATGTATTTGTATTCGTGATTCACGAAGCAAGTTAAATCGAATGAAAATCTCTTTTTTTCACTTTTGCACATTTCCGTTGCTTCCGTTGTTTGGTTTTGCAATCAGTCGTTTCTTTGGCTTTGGCTTCACCGACATGCTACAAACGAACAAGAATTACTGCAAATTCCGTGCGCTGTGTAAAGCAAGAGTAATGTTCAAAAATTTATTGTATGTGAAGCAACGGATGAAATCGTATGGCACATTTGACATATTGCATCGCCGTCTACTGAAAAGAGAACTGTCCAAGGCAACAACAACAACAACAAAACCGGAACGTTCCCTTTTGAATTTGATTGATTGA
This sequence comes from Mayetiola destructor, assembly GCA_000149185.1. Lineage (NCBI taxonomy): Eukaryota > Metazoa > Arthropoda > Insecta > Diptera > Cecidomyiidae > Mayetiola > Mayetiola destructor. The sequence continues at coordinate 825,770 of GL501433.1, forward strand.
CATTCGTTTCTTTCATTCCAGACGAAATGTATACAGAAATGTTGAACTTTGCAAGGAGTGAGTCAAATTTATCTTATTGCTGCATTCGACGAGTTGAGTAATATGGCTTCAAATTCATGTGGACATGCAGCTGTTTTTCCCCCGTCAACCGGTCATATTCACATTTTTCAAGTGCAATATATCGGAATGTACGTGTTTATTCCACATCAATTAATAGTTTGCAAGAAGGAATCTTAATTCTCAATATTATGTACATTATCATTATTATTAAACACGTTGAAATATGAATATTGGAATAATATTATGAATTGAAAATATGTATAAATCGACATATCATTTGTTTCTGAATGTGGTGTCAACTGTTATAATCATCATCATCATCGTCGTCGTTGTCACCGTACCATGGAAGCACTGAAAACTGACAAACTGCCAAAAAGAGGAAATGAGTTAAATACAATGAAACGAGGAGTACAAACATAGTACAGCAATACCTTCACTCAAATCTCATACGCTTTTGCTCCATTTTAATTAAAACGGTGGGAATATGCGTCTCATAATGATCCGTAGTCGAGCAGTTGTCATAATCAATTTACTCAAAAACGAACCAAGAGGAGTTGAAAAAAAATTCGAAACGAAATAATCGTTGTATTTATCGATGGAATGAGAGCATTGAATTCAAACCTGGGCAACCGTACTTATCTTTCCAATTTCGAATCCCTCGCTTCATGCGGTTATGGTTGCCTTTATTGGAAGAAAATTTCATAGATGTTGGTCGATTGGCACGAATTTTACTGTCAAAATCAATCGATCCATATCTATACACTAGATACTAGATACAAGATATATGCAATGCATTTAATATTGTATATTTGTGTAAAATGTGAAAAGATCTCCACCATATTCAATCTCATTGACAATTTACGACATATTTTTGGTTGTCGAACTCAATGCAGACGTTTAGACTTTACGAGTTACGAATCGTAGTGACCGATGAACAAATCATGTAAACGAAGATTGGATAAAACAATGAACGTAATGCAATACAGGCAAATCGGAAATGAAAGAAGAGAAAAAAATAGAGGTTGATATTAGAGCGGCAACAACAGCAACCAAAGGGCCATTGGGACAGAGACATGAATGAAAAAAATGGATTGCGGATCTGAAGAGAGTGAACTTAAATAAAACAAATTAATAAAATGCCATTCAATTGAAAATCTAATTAAAAATTCAATATACGTACATCGCACTGTGTTATACGTATACAGTACACAGTGTACAATGCATCCATGAGTAACTGAAGAGTGATGCGTTATGTACAATTGAATACTTTTTTTTTTCTTCTCCATCTTCTCGTTTTCCATGAAATGAAATAATCAGAATAACAGATGATGACGGACACTGGCACTGAAAGACTGAAGTCAAGTAAGGAAAATCGAATCCGAATGAAGTACATTTCACGTTCATGTTCAGTTGTTCAGTCATACAAATCAAGTCGACAAAAGTGTGAGTATGAACCAGTTGAGAGAAAGAATGACAATGAGATTCGGCATTCAAATTAGAAGAGGAATAATTTCTTAAAAAAAAAAAAAAGAAATAAAATTAAAGTTAACGATTCGTTTTACGTACATGAAGAAAGAGCTTTTTCGGGGACAATATCGAACAACAATAATAATCAAGCAAGATGAAATATATCTTCACAATCATTGATAGAGATAGAACTTGGCGTTACTTGAAATCAATGTGCTGATTGTGGTCCGGATAAAAAGAGTAAAAGAAGAACGTATAGCAATTGCAATTTTTAGTTTATCCATGGAACAATAATTCAAATTAGACGTTATCTGTGGATTGGTTCGATTGACATCTACCCCGTTATTCTATGAAAATCAAAACAAAGATGTAGTGAGGGGTGAGATATAAATAAGCACCCAATTGATCGAAATGTGAGTAGACAGTGGGAATTAATGTGAATGCAGCTTTATCGATGTTTTCATCATCTACTACCATCATTTGTGTGCTTGTCTGGATGGATCAAATCGATTTTTACTTCGTTCGTAGCGCTTCAATGAAAACTCAATTAAATGTCTTTTATTATTATCGTTTCTAATTAGTTGATTTGTCTTTGTATTTGACGCTAACTATGGTGGATTCGTTAGTGCCAGATGAACTCTTTATATCCTTTAATATATTATTATAGATGTTACATGGAATGGAAAATGTCAAACGAACGAAATTGTGAATATTACCAAAATTATTTTTCATGGTCAACGCTCAGTACAGCGTGATCTATTCGCAAGGATGTTACGTGATGAAAAAGCATCATTCGTCCTGACATTGACGATGTATTGCGAATGATTCATTGTATACTATATTACATGATTTTCAGCGTTAGCTCACGTGAGGAGATTGTAGGATGAAAGAGAGAAAAAAGCAAACTTGAATTTCGTTTGAAGTGCAAGTGTGCAATGTTTTCCATTTACGAGCACCAATACAGGAAAATGTGCAGTGTAAATCAGCGAATGTTATTCTCAACTCTGCGCGAAATATTGCAGCTGTCAAATTCCATCTCTGGTGCAAGGGGGACCCCTGGATAGAAAATTTCTTTCTCTTCAAAAAAAAATGTTTTTTTACGCGTTTTAGACGATATCCAATCGATTGGCGAGGAATCTAAAATTCTGATAGAATTATAAAAAAAAAAATTAAAGGGTGCACTGTAGTAGCCAAAGAAATTACTTTGAGGTCTCATACCTCCAAAATCAATAGGGATCATTCGGAGGACTTCATCTACACGATAAAAGAGTTTGTATTGATGTATAATAGATTTGAAGAGAGAGTTATTGAAATAACTAACAAGTCAGTAACAACAACGACAACAACAACACCCAAAACCAATACTTGTCTCACCATTGTCTATAGCAGAAAAGTAAAAACAAATGCACAAAAAGCAGTTAGTCTATATATATAAAAGTTAAAGTATGTGTGTGTGTGCGTTCCTCTTCTA
>GL501433.1:833848-914589 GCA_000149185.1 Mayetiola destructor
CTCTAAAATTCTTTTTCAAAAATGCCGAATTTTTCCAAAAATGCGAAATTTTTTTATAAATGCCGAATTTTCTCAAAACTCCCGAATATTTCCAAAAATCATAGAATTTTTTCAAAAAACATTTTTTCCAAAAATAAAAATTTCCGATGGTTTATCTCATAACAACACAATATGAAGAATAATGTGAACCCGTTGAAAAACTGATACCATCGCTCATCAAGCACTACTACCGAGTTCAGCTTGGCAGTGTATTTATAAAATAAAGAGATACGATTGACCAAGTGTATCAGAGGATATTATCATTCAAAATTGAAACTGAGGTCTTTCTCGTTTCTTATGTTCGAAAGCAAATAATTTATTTGTAACATTCAAATTTAAAGCTCTTGCCTGTGTGAATATTTGAATTTGTCAATGTCAATATAAAATAACTCAACAACATCTTCTCTTGTTATATTTGAACAGATGCCTATCAATTGCAACAACAAAAATCAACACCAGCAACAACAACTAAATAAATAATATGTACATGTATAAAGATATATTGTAAAATGCTGTTGATCATGATGCTAAATTGAAATGACAATTCTCGACCCACCCGGAACACCGAAGAATTCAATTTCGCTTTTAATTCATTTTTTACGATCTTTTTCATCTTTGTTTTTCACAATTCACCGAATTGTGAAGAGCGTTGAATTTATAAGGACTCAATGTATTATAGGCATCATACGTAATGGCCTTTTTTCATGCCTTGTCTTCAATCAATTCCATATTTCATGTATAAAAAGCGCGAAAAATATTTTCGAGTGATGAGATGTCATGTTGTTCACCATCAAAATGTTGTATTTCTAAATATATTTTGATGTGTGCACGAAAAATAACGACAGCACCACTGGCTAACCAAGTGTAAAAGCAAAAGGTCCGTTTGCAATAATAATTTTGTTGTGATGGATCTGATCTGTTCAAAATCTCATTTCATTTATTTTTTTTTTTTTGCATTCTTTCAGTCATTTCATTTCACATTCCACATACTTGAGATCCAAGATAAAAACTATAAATAAAATGTTTCGAAACAAGTCGTCTGCCATGAATCATCAATTTTTCATAATTAGAAGTGTTAATATGTAATAATTATTTATTTCTATTATAATAATCGAATCTTCACTACAGATTGTAATCCACTGTGCATAGTATGAATGATGAATGTGTGCGAGTCCATCAAAATTCCAAATGAATCGCTATCAACAAAGTAATTCGGCGACCAAATCAAGCCACAGTTTTAAAACGATACAGCCTAAAAAACATTTTTCAGCCCGTGTCAATGGCTACATTGAAAGCGATTTTCTCTGTACAAACACTTTGATTACTGTCCTGTGCATAAAGTACGAAAATTGATAAAACAAGAAAAATCAATTAAAACGGTGACGTTCTGGAACTAGTTCGGAATCGGTATGTTTGTCGGTCATCGGTTAATTTCGAACGTGTAATTTATGTTCGGCAAAAGTCGACGATGAAATCAAAGCGAAAGGGAGAAAATGGATATCGCCAGAAGTTTTTCAGTCTTCAGTTTATATTATTGAGAAGGAAGAATTTCAAAACTGTGTGTGAGAAGAAAAGATGAGAGTGAATATATTAAGTGAAATCAAATGAACAACTTGCGTAAATTTATTTTGAACAAACGTGTAATGCACGCGGCAGATATATAAGTGTGACTGGTTTGCCGCAGAGCTGTCAGTAGCTAAGCAAACGAAGCAAAGCGAGTTCATGAAACTAAATCACACAAATACATAATACGCTTTCGATACCGTCATGTGATCTTGTTACCAGCATCGCTAAAATGTCCACAGAAAACTCTTTTATAGTGAAAATTCTGATAAAATAAAATGTAATGCATACTGAAGTTTAAATGAAAAGTCTGCCCAAACAACAATATCAGTATTCGAATAGTGTTAATGTATAGTAAATGAAATACGGTTAATTATCCCACCGGCAGCGGCTTATATTTCTTGAAGTTAAGGGACAAGCAACTTGTGATAAGGGACATGAATAGTAATCGACTCAAATATTAACATTTGTATTTTCTCAATTGTCCCATTTGATTGTTTCGTATTTTTGTCAATTAATTCAACTTGGTGTGCCATGTAATTTCTCAAAAAGTTGAAATTAAAAGACACTTTACAGTTTTGCTTGATATGTAACATTAGGTTATAGAATCGTGATATAAACATACACACAAATTATAAATGTGATTTAAATCAGATGCCACGGGTAAATGTCAACATGAGAAAAGCCCCCGGCCTGTATTTTTTTGTTTGGCCCTGAACTCCACTCCAGTCCCGGGGAAGGCCTCCAAATCCTTTTTTAAATTGTTGTTTTCATCATTTTTTTCCCAATTGTTTTGGGGCGAATGAATATCAATCAATTAAAATGTTCGATAATACTAATTTCTCATTATCAGAATAGCTAAATATTAAATTCGGAATGGTAAAATGAATTTAGGCCAATGGATTAGCGACAAGAGTTCATTGGCATTCAGTGCCATAAAGCAACATAGATGCACATTTTGAGAAAAATATTAAAGATTGAAATTGACCGAAAAACGATTAAATAAAATTTTAGAACCTGAAAAAAGTTTGAAACGCGAGATTATTACAGCAAAGAGCGACAAGTAACAGGAACAAATTAAACAAAAATCTATCGCCATCAACGCAATTCAACGGATCAGATTTTTTGATAATTTCCATCACATCTACATTTAATCCCGTAGGCCTATTGAGCACTGAACACTGTATAAGCAGTCACAAGCACAGCATACATATATTGTATTCTTTATACATATTTGTAAGTTATTTTGACTTGAAGCCAAAGATTTTATCTTATTTTAAAATGATTTTTTAAAACATGTTTATGTGTGGTTTGACCTGACTCTAACCGATTTGGCATTTGAAAGCACATCGTATTGATGGTGATGATGATTAAGACAAATAGGCTTGTTAATAATGAAATGAGCTGACGAGAAGACAATGTCACAGATAATATTGTCATTTTTCAGTGGGATGACCTATTAATGAGGACCGTGTGTAGATTTATATTTCATCAAAATAAACTCATTCAGTCAATTGCCTCTTTGTTTTGAGTTTTTTTTTTTAAATATCGTTTGGTTTTTCATTCGCTTACATTCCACACTCAAAAACGAAAATGTTTTTTTATCGAAATAACGGCGCATTATTAATGAAGAGGAAAAATATCCTATTCATGCGAAATGATATCGAATGTGTATTCATGTATCACTCACTCAGTGAAATTGATGACATTTGTAAAAATAGAGACGCAAATGCATGTATGAAATGTATCGTCGCCTCGCTGGTTTATTCGAAATGCATTTTGTAAATGATGCGCGTTTGACTTGTGATGGGATTTTCTTTATTCAAAATTGGTTTTGACGTTTTGACGTTCCATATCTCCTTCTTTTATTATTATATGTGTAGTTCAAAAATATCTCTTGACCAAAAGAATACATCTTGCAAGAGAATGAAATGAAAATAATTATAAATGGAATTGGATTAAATTCTTGCTTACTTCGTTCGATGCGATTTGCAAACAAAGAAAAATTACTCTTGTATGAAATATGACACGATCCGAAAATGGGATTTTCGACTTTAGATCCATTCATTGGCATTAAAATACTACAGTAAAATATCAGATCAATTCAATTTAAATTAAAACTTTCATGTGAATTCGAACATCGACCAGACCAACGATTGTATCTATTCCACTTCCTTGTCAATCCAAGATGTTCCAATCAATAAATTTGAAAAACGGAAATCAATTAACATAAAAATGAACACATTAAAATCATGGATGACAATATTTGAAACTCGAAACAAAATTTTAACGCTAAGACGGGGTTCATATTCTGATTTTAAGTGAAAGCAAACAGAAAGTGATTTCAATTTTGTATTTATGATTTCACAATGAACATTTGATGTTTCTGCCTTTTTTACTGTCATTTTCAATCTATTCACATTATCCTACTCTGATTACAATTGAGGTTTGAGGTATTAGTGTGTGGGGTCAGAGGAATGATTTTTTTGTTCGTATGGACTCCAGGAACACCCGGGTAAAATATATACAGTGGAACCTCGATTATCCGTCAGGCACGGGACCAAGATCCTGACGGATAATCGAAAAGACGGATACTCGAAGTCAAATAAATTTTAAAGTTTATAGCCTAAATTTCGATGTATCCATATACATGTTTGTATTTTTTGGTCTTCCAAAACGCCAGACTGATTATGACCGCTCAAAAACAAACACGTACAGATACATTCATTGAAATTATTTTTCTTTCAAATGGCTTCCGGACCAAATACAACTTCAAAAGTTGGGAAATTGTTGAAGATAAGTGTGATCTAGACACTGAGATCTGTGACAGCGGGGATTTCAGCAGAGTTCAAAACATAAAATGAAATGAACAAAAGAATATTTTTGATTGGAGTACGACGGTTAACGAGGTGACGGATAATAGAGAGACGGATAATCGAGGTTCCACTGTACACTGAATTTCAGATCACCCTGTATATGAAATGAAATTGCAATATACATAAAGACTCCAGCAAAAAATAGGGAAGCCAATATGATTAATATGATTAATAATAATACAGGCCCCGTTACTTCAATCAATATCATTTGCTTTACACCAAATAAGATCGAAAATGAGGACGACAAAGATAAGAAAAATACACATGAAATAAATGTGAATGAAAAGTGTACAAATGTGCATACATTAAAAAAAATGTGCGTTTTTTATTCTATCCAAAAAAGTATGGATTTTCATTTCAAGTTACTCGAATCTTCGTTTCAGATGAGCCAAATTTGTAAAGAGGTAACAATGATTTTCAGATCTCAGGGGGGCTTAATCCCCCACTCTTCGCACACTACTGAATTGAGGTATTATTGTAAATGAATGTTGATGGCACTAATAAAACGGAATCAAATGCTTGAGAGACAGCTGAATATTGTGAATAATAATAATAATAATAGCGGAAAGTACGAGTTTTTATGGAATGTCAAAAGCATGAGTGAATACTGAACGATAATTGATAGACAATACATGAATTTCTCATGCATAAAATAGCAATTTCTGTATTATTTGCATGTTTCCGTTAAAAGCAACCAATTAAAAATATGTCCATCGATTAAAATTTAAACCATATTGATGTTTGGTTGCCAGAAGGTCTCATTCAATTTTTTATATCTCACTCACTTAATTTGTGTCCAGAAAATTAATTTTGCATGACATATCCAATATACGTTAAACCATACCCCATACCCTATCAAAATTCAACCGTATACCGTATTGAAGTGCATTGTCCATATTTTTTAGATTTCTAAAAATTTTTGATGAATCTAGATTTTCCTTCTCTCTGTTCCCGGAGTTCGCATACCATTTTACATATTCAATACTCAGTCAGAGAATGAAAAGTACCAAATCAGTTTATACAAATGTCAATTTTTAAAATCTGTTCAACTTAATGAATAACGATAGCTAAAGCGATCGCATTTGCATAAATTTCCGACGATTTTCAAAGCTAATGATAGCATTTTATCTTCAACATCAAATCGTTAAACATTTATGTTTTAAATGCACACTCATTTGCTATATGCATATTTATGAAAAAATGCCCTCCATCGACCTGAAATCCTTTTTTTTCTCGCTAATAATCATAATTGAACAATCGAGGTATGGGAACAAAGCTATTGCAATAATAGTGGCATTTTGCAAAAGAGATTCCAATTGGAAAAAAGCGCTTTCGATACATGACAGTCCGAAATCACAACGAATGGATTTTACACATTTTTCAATGAATTCGAAATATTTATATTTGTTCAACCTGCACTCAAGCCGGCTCGAGTAAAAAAGGTTGAAGGACGAACAAAAACAAAATTAAAATTATTTTTAAATATGCAGTTGATGTTTGCTGATGGATTCATTCAATTGATCGACCCGAATTTGCATTTTTGCCATCATTTATTTTCAATTCAGTGCGAATTTGATTTTTTTTTTATTATCAATCCACACGCTCTATTTGACCGTGTGTTCGCTGGTGAAATAATTTCTTTTTTTCTGTCGTGTAGCTCAAATATGGGGCTGACATATTTCATTCACAAACAATTGTTCAAATGTCAATCAATCAATTTTAATGTATGACGTATGTAAATTGCATTTTATGAATTTCAACAACAATATGGTGCAACAAATGTACAATATACGATTGTACAATTGAACGCATTCAGAATCCCAAGTTAATGATGGTGATACCGTTGATTTGTGACTGATTCATATGCATAAATGGACGAATACATGTGTGTTTTTATTCCCGGGGCATTTACATTGATTAATAAACAAAATTTTGAAAAGAAATATAACAGCAAAAATGAAAAATCAACCAAACAAGAGATGAAAAATTAATTTGTCACGCGAAAGAGAAATAATCACATTCATTCTTCTTTTCGAATCACGCAACCTAAATCGCAAATCGATTTCAAATTAGGGGTATTTTGAATATGACCTTCATCAGGACACCGTGACCGATGATCTGTATTCAATTTATGAATCTTAAAGAGAAAAGCTTAAAATTTTAAAAACTGTTTACTAGGCTAGTTCTTTCAGTCGCTGTTTAATTTTGAATTAAAACTTAATTGCAGATCATCCAATCAATATTGACGATGACGATGATTGGAGATGTGTGGTCTGAACTGTGTATAAATCAATTAATACCATTCAGGAGGAGAGCCAGAGTCACTTGTTCTGTTCACGAAACCAATTTCATTATATTATGGATGTTCTCTTTATGCGTACACTCTCATTACGTAAAAATAGCCAGCATGAATTGTTTCTATCATAATATATTCGATACGATATCGATCACGCTGAATAGAATTCATTCAGCATTCAGTTGAAACGTCCAATCTGTATTGTAATTGGGCTATGCAAAAAAATTAAACCAAAATGAATCGAATGATTCGAAAATCAAATGCAGTAATCGGTTACATCTAGCAATTTGTGACGTTGTAAAATGCCTCATGATGCTTTTCTAGAAAATATTGTCTTTTTCAATTATTATTTTGTTAGTATCGTTGCAAACAAACAAAGCAAGGATGTGGATGAAAGCAATATACAAGTATATAATATTTTTCAAAAAAAATTATGAAATATGAACCTGTGAAATCAGCGTTTATGCTTGAAAATGAAGAATAAACACTTTACAATTGACAGACGCTACAAATCTCTCAATTAAAAGAAATTACGTTCAGTTTATTAGTGCATCATGTGCTTTGGAATTAACGTGTATTGCACATCCATTTCTTCAACGAATAATAGAACTTTGATTATGATGCTGAAAATTAAAAAAAAAAATCTTTTCTATCGAAATCGAGTACAAAATGTGCATTTTGCAATCTACGATTTTGATTCATGAGAAAGAATAATGAAATCAGACAGCAATACACCAACAAACACAAAATACAAATACCGAATTGGAAAGATGATCTCACATTTTTCTATAGAATGAAACTTATTATTTTTAAAAATATAATTATCTTTAGGTGAGAGAACTGCATAAGAATTTTCCATAGATGCGATATAAGATTGATTCTTCAGCAAGTTTCAAATTGTGATACGTCAATGGTCAATGTATTGAATCACATTCGCTCGAAGAGGGAAAATCTATCTAAAGCACCAAGTGTAAGGCATCATTTTAATTTCACTGACTATAAATATATTGAAGAAACTTAACCAGAAATAAACAAAGCACAAAAATGGTGAGTGCTACTGAATACAAAATACAAATTGTCAGCAGATACCAATCAATGAGTTTTAGATGCTATTTACTTAAATCGCTAAAACAACTGACTTTTTTTGGTTCATGATGACGTTGCAAATGAAGCGTCACGTATCTCATAATTCTCGCGAATACTTTGGTAAAGAAATTCAAATAATGAAACCAATTCAGAGATGCGGCAAATTAATATTTTTCCACAAAATCCTAATTAGCTTACCGCATGTGCACTACTTCGTTAGTTACCAACTATGATTGCAAAATTCATTTGAGAGTCAAGAAGACAAGTAAGTGTTTGTATGCGTTCATAATGATCTGAATGTAATCAATGCAAGAATTGGCAATATCAAGGGCATATTATTATAATTTATAGAATCATCCATAGTCACAGCATTCTCGATGAGGAGTCTGCTCATATTATCTCATTAACGTCATCTAAACAGTCAGATAAAGTTATATCACTTACATTCAGAAACGTGTTTAATATTCCGCTCAAGAATACATTGATAAAAAATTTAATAAAAGAAAAATGTACCAAATGGACAATATTTTGTTTTATTGATGAGGACGGTGTGCGGCGTGCAGTCAAATGGCAATCAGAATAGCATTTCTCTATTACTCCTACTCAGCTCTCGTTGATTTCTTCACTATAGCACGCGGGTGTATTTAAGTATCTCGATAAATACCAAATGGACAAATATATATTGATAATATTTTCATAGCAAATTTGTGCCCGTCAAACAGCTATTAAAGAACTAATTGTAGGCACGCATTTTGATAACCAAAACGATGAGCCAATACTAAAGAAACTGTCGGCTCAAGCTAAATTATGGGCTCAATTTGATGAACACTGAACACATGATGATGTAATCAAACAAAAATACAAAGTCCAGCAAAATTGCTTTCATTTCTGTCGGCTGACGGAAACACATGGGGTTAGACACCATCAAATAGTAGCTGTCAGTAGCTGTCATTAGCAAATATTAGCAAATATTAGCGCTCACTGGGTCGGAACTCCAAAAATGTAACTATGACCGTGAATTAATTTTTTTAATTAATTTTTTTTGATATTTCGGTTTTGATCTATATAAGTTCCATAGAACTGATTTGTTTCTTCACTATTTTTACAAATAAATATTAAAATTGGCTTTTTTTCACTAAATTAAAAACCGGCGCCATCTTAAATATTAAAAATATTAGCAAATATTAGCGCTCATTAAATTTGGTGGCTAACCCCATGCGGAAACATTTTCAATGTTCTGCTCGGGATTAATAATAAAAACGTGCATTTATCCCCAAAGAATGAACAAATTCATATATGTATGGACATATTATGTGAAATCACACATATAAATGACAAATAAGTCATTTATTTTTCATGCGAACGAGTTTTCTTTTTAAATCTATGAGACTTAAGTATTTATTTTAAAAATCAAATGCTTAAGGTTAAAGGTGCTGAAAAATAATTTTTAATTTTTGTTAGTATCCATGCTATCTATGTTATGTATATTTGAGAAAATATTTTCACAACACTCTCAAAGATAACGACTTCGCATCTTCGATAGAACGTGTTCAACGCTTCATATTCAATGTCATAACAAAGCAACTATCTTTCTAGTAGAAAGTTTCTACTGTATTGGGCGGAGTTTCTTCTTGATACACTTCATACTTTAAAATGCGTTGAATACGCGCTATTGAAACAATACCAATAGCATTTTTGAATTTGTGTTTGTTTTCATTTCCTTGATGTGCCTATCAATTATTTAGCAATGAGTAAATCACTTCAGATTACTATTGTAGAATAACCAGGGTTTAAAAAATACTTTAAAGGGACCGTAATTGAACTTTTTTTGCTGTATCCATCCCCCAGTGGGAAGGATAAGGAGTTGGTGTCTTATGCAAACATAGTATCTGAGTCGAGTCCTAAAACTTAGTAAAACATTGTTTTTACCTTACTCTTCTCAGTAAGGCCAGGTACCCCAGTCCGGTCCCGGGAAAGGCCTTCAAATATTTTTTCATTCTAAAGGAAGAGAATCATTCTAAAGGTTAGAGAATCATTCTAAAGGAAACCGAAAACCGAAAAAAGGAAAACGGAAAACAGAAAAGAAAAAACTTCGAGGGCCACTCCTTTACAATTGTTTTCCCCCAAGTTTTTTTCTAAATTTTCTTTTTCTCAAGTTTTTTTGTTCTCAAATTTTTTTTCAAACTTTTTTTCTCATATTTTTTTGTCTCAATTTTTTTTTTAAATTATACGATTTATAGAAGCGCACATCAACCACTGCTACCGAATTTAGCTTGGCAGTGTATCTTATTGAACGAGATTTTGTAGTGCATTTGTGGTAAGCCTTTGTTGACTTTGTTGGGCTTTTGTGGCAAACAACATATATATGTAAAGTTCAAATTGAAAACTATCATCTGCTAGCAAATAGCTATGGTATCAAACGAGACAATACAATGAACAATCGTTACATAAATCAGCATAATTAGCTATTTTTCCCTTTCTAGTAACTACACTCACATTCATGATCTTCGGCTGTTCGTCATGCAACTATGCAAGATTGTATGCATTCGAAAAACAAAAGTTAAAATAGACAAAAAATGCGTTTTGGCCAACTCCCGCAAATCAAATGATCAGCTAAGGATCAATGATATGTAATCCAATCTGTTTACTCCCATTCTTCAATAGTATAAATGTATCATACGTATAAGAATATTATTGAACAATGTCGTCCATTTTCGTCTGATTACAACGATTATACATAGAGTAATTTGCCTAGCTCATGCTATTTTCATCTCGTACTTTTTAACACAGATCACAATAACCCACAGATCGAGTTCATTTCTTATTGAGAATAGCGACATCTGTGGTTACGTGATTGTAACCGCATTGTATAATTACAAATACATTTCAAACTGTCACCGTATACTGAGCTAAGTCACAGAACTCCAGTTATCGCTGAATGCTGTGCTTTGACATTGTATGGCAAAATTCAAATGCGCTCGGTCTGTGCAATAACCCTTCGGAATCGAACTGTGCTTGGTTCCAAAATGAAACTAAATGGATAAAACATTAATTTTTTCCTTTTGATTTGATTTAAAATTGTGTGAATATGTTTGAATGAAATTGAAAATCTATCGACGTTTCCGGACAAATCGTTGTTGTTGTTGTTTTCAAATAGTTCCGTGACAATGGGCGGCTGGAAACTAAATTCAATCCTTTTAAAAGTATTGCTCGCGATGCATTCTAATCACGATTCCAATTCATTTGGGCTTTGATTTTGATGGATTTTGGTGATTTCGTTTGAGCGGTTGATTTGGATCAGGTGTGTATCTGCGGATCTTCAATGCACCGTGCTTTCGTTTCAAATAACTTTCATTTGTCAAACAGCTGCTGGAGCCAAACAGTGATGGCCCTATTCAATAATTATTCGAATACTTCTCTTTTATTGAATCAAAAAATTATTCAACTAAAAATATTTAATAAAATTCTCGTGTTTTGGTACCGAAAAGGCGATGAGATTTCGTTTATTTTTTAATGTGAAAATAACAATATCCGTGGTTTCAATTTAGATGAAAATGAAGCCGTTTCGAAGCGAAATTCGAAGTTTACCGAAAGTTATTTGATTGCGACCATTGCTAAATCACGCGTCGGAGTTCAGTTTTGACACTTGTAAACAATGCGTTTGAACCGTTAGCTAATTCATCGTCAATCTTTGATATCAATCATTCACTTAAACCAAAAAGGATCCAAATTTAATTACGTTCCGATATTCTATTTGGCAAATACACGCACGTAAAAAGGTTGGAGTGGGAATGCACACAGATGACAAATCATTTTCATAAGAAACGGTTACGTTTGTATTATACCATGTGACAGAAGAGTACATTGTTCATTGCTTATAAATGTTGTGTTCAGTGTTCAAGTTCTAACGTTTGAGTTAGCTTTAACATTTCGTATACCCAAATAGTATATTCAATATTCACTCATCTAATGTATTTTTGAACTGTCAATAGCAGAACAATGTACCCATGCTAAAAAATATATGTATTCACAACATATATTAAATGCTAGATGAAGTGATTCACCTCATCATAATTCTAGAAAATATGAATAATTCGCAAGTTTCGTACATTCCTCTGTCGATGAAATGAAATTGAACAAAAAATTTCGAACTGACACATTCGAATGAATTGATTGATAACGTCAACAATACAAACTGACATTGGCAAGTTCATTCCATTGAAAATATGCTTTGGTTGATATCTTCAAGCCAAATCAGTGCCTAGTGCCTAGACATCAGTGTAATTATACATTAATGTTGAACTGATGACAACGCAGATAACAATAATAATAATAATAATAATAATAATTTTTTATGTATGCTTCAGTTCATTGGCGTCAAAATATGAAATACAAAAATGTCAGAAAATAGTTTAATATAATACTTATATGTTATATGTTAGCAGTTCTGTTCCTTCAAATCAAAGAGCCAAATCTTACATGACAGCTTAGCCTATACTTGCTAGTACTTGTACACCCAAAATAATGAAATCCTAAATCTAGGTGTCTAGTTACCTAAAAATGACTCCAATCCTTTAAATACCTGAAACTAGTGTTTTTAGATCGTTTTATGGATAAATGCTTTGTTATTGTTGAGAGGGGGAGGGGGGGGGGGTAAACTGGCGTACGACCTTTGTTGTTAGTAAGCATGTACGATTTGAGTCTTTGCTTCAAATGTTCTGAAGGCATTGTTTCCATGCTTCTGATTGTCGTGATATTGTTCATTGAAAAAAAATAGATGCGGTGGATGGAGGGGATCAACTGGTTCATTACGTCGTTTTTAATCAAAATATTGTCGATTATACATTAATTCGAAACAATTCCTGAATAAAAATTATAATACAGTAGTAGTTATCGAAAATATTTGGTGATTCGAATCATTTCAGCGCATTGGAATACTTATCTCCAACAAATGTTGGAATAAAATTCTTATGAAAGCCGTTTTTTATGATAACGCAATACATTAAATAAGCTCCGTGATATTAAACTCTGCTGACAAATCAATTGACTTGCGTTTTCCATTAATTAATTCAACGTCTGCTGTCAAAACAGTTTCATGAAAGTCGACTAAATATTCAGATTTCTATTTTCGACTCAGGTCCTTTTATTCACGATTTTCTCCAACAGTGGTGTCGTCCGACGTCGCATACATTTAGAGTATTCGTCCCCTTTGGCTAACGCAATCGGAATGGAAAATTATTATTTCAACATAAAAGGATGCAAGAATTTTGATTGACAGCTGACACAAGCAAAAGTAGAATGATGAAAAATCAACAAAAGAATGGAATTGTATAGAATTATTTATCGTCAATTCAATTGAACTCAAAACATATGAAAAATGATTGCCTTCAATCGCACACATCACATATGTATTTGTTGTTCAATACATATAAAGGCTGTGTGCTGTTGCGTGTGTTTCATTGAAATTGCTCAAGAAGATTTTTTAAACTTTTGAGGCATTGATAATCATTTTTTTCGCATCTTGACTATGAGAGCGTATCAGAATGTAATTCATTTGAGTAGGCGATATAAATCAGATCAGTTCCAATACTTAATGCAAAAAATCACAAGTAGGCGACCTTCCTTCATTCAATAGTTTGTTTATCTATTGAATACAAGTGAATGGAAAAGTATTTGGCGGATGGAGTGAGAAATTATGATCTATGAAAAACTAAAACGTAAAAAACTTGCTTGGCTTTTCATATGCCTAAACTTATGTTGAGCATCATCTATGTAAACAGCTGACGTCCAATTCACTGTGAATGACACATGAATCGCTTGATTCGTATCAATCGAATATTATGAACAGTAAGCATTGCTAACATCAGGCATATGACATTCATAATAAAGGAACACACACTAACACACCAGCCCACACATGAGCACCGGAAAATGGTTTGCGTGAATCAACGAATAACACAAACACATTAACCACACAACAAAAACTGATATGATGTTAGTTTGGGTAGTTTTTGAAATGAAATATTGAATTGAAAGCCAAAAACTGAGAACTAAAAAAGAATACAATGAATGCGAGTATCGCCAAAAGATGAATTTATGAAATTTTATACCATTTTTTTTTTTTTTTTTAATTGAAAAATGTGATTTTGATGAGAAAAGATGAACTGAGAATCCGTCGTTTCTACGACGTTTCATCAAAAACATTCAAGTCAAAACTTTTGTGAAATCGGGATGGATGCCATATCCACGTACTATATTCCATTTTGCATCCGTTACATAGTACAGTACATATTCATATTCAATGTTCAGTCATACAAATCACATTGAAATTGAAAGAAAACAGTCATATCGCAGCATCACAATAGCACAAGAGTGCAACTAACACGAGCTTTGAGATTCTTTTCAAACTTCAATCTATTTTTATGTTCAATGTTCATTTTCTTATGGACGAGAAAATACAGCAGAATGAATAAAACCATAAAACCAGAAAATGACACTTTTGAACAGTTTTCAAGAAACGAAAAGCATTCCATATTCCATATTCCATATTTATATTGAAAAGAAGAATATAAAATACAATATAGAACAGCTAACAAATATACATAAACATTGAAGTGTGGTATTTCGAATGCATCGTACGCATTACGCGCATCTTATCATAAAGACTTTCGGCAACATTGAATGAGTTGAACAGATGACAACGACGAAAGTCGCCTCATAAACAACCACGCCAAGACAGAAGTATCCAATATATGAAAGCGATGGCAAAAAATTAAAATAAAGAGAAATTTTTCTAGTCACTGGAAAAATAGCAAGTGGCGACGATCTGGCGCATATTCATATTGACATGTTGTCAATTTCGCTTTTCCGTCATTTCATTTTACTCTCAATCTCCGCATTCTTTTTTTTCCAATTTTCGAAATCCTTTCATCATACATATAATTATTGATTGGATTTGAAAAAAAATTTGCATAAAATATGCAAGCGTTGAAAGGAATTTATTTAGCGCTTGAAAATCCAAATGAAAGAAAAGATATGTACAACAGTCTTACTTTATATAAAAAATGCAAGGAGTGCACTCTTTTTTGTCCTATATCCAGCACATACTAATGGAAGAAATCTTTATTTTTTAATATCAAATACGGACAATTTTTTTTTTTGTCCCAGTTACAACCCATCGTCCTTAGAACGATTCCTAGAAGGGGTAATGGGCTGTCGTTCTCACAATGCAGATCTGGTATGTCACAAAATGCGACAAAATTTAAAGAAATAAAATTGATGGGATTGAACCACGTTAAGAATACTATGTCCAACAATATTGTGAAACAATAGTCCATAAATCAGCTGGGAAGGATGTATGCCACTATTTCGTATGCATATACATAGACATTGGCTATCATTAATGCGACATAGGAGAAGTGCTAGCTATTACACACGAGGTAAAAATTGACCAACACAACTTTACGCCTTGTGCCAGTGTTTTTGATAAATGACTTTATCGCCAACGCGTCAAATAAAATGAAATTGAAATTGTCTAACTACGAAAATATGCATACAAACATTTAAGCAATCTCTTGCCTTATACTAATTTGATAACTATAAAGAGCTTATTTCAATCATTGACATTAAAAGTGAATGATTTGAGCTCTCAACACTATGTGTTCAGCGTTCACGACTCCATCCACGATTTATGTTTGAAAAAAAAAAATCGCCGAAAAATCAATGCAAGCATGCAATATTATTATGTTTTTTTCTCAAATGGGCCCATGTCAATGTCAATTTTTCGTTTCCTTTGAATATGTTTTCTGTTCCTTTCGTTCGATCACTTTGTATCTTTTGATCTTTTACGTGAACCATCAACTCAATGAAATTGATGTGGTTTATTGTTTTTTGTATTTGATTTCAAAGAAATATCTGGTATCCACTGCTGAATGTTACACTCTTATTTGAGCTGTATATATAAGCACAGATGAAGTATTTTAAAGATCTGTTTTGGCTTGGCGGTAATATATAACCTGGTATTGATTAGAATTATCGAAAAATATTTTTTGATTTCATTGCGTATTGCGTCTGTTTTAGTATGTGACTGTTACGATATATCCTTACGATGGTATACCGAAATGAAATTCAATATATTTTTACATTGGAACGTATCGGACACTAAATATTAGCAATCCAAGCCTTTGTAAGAAATATCAAAGAAGGCATTATTCAGTGGTTTTATCACGACACATCTGATTTATTATAGCCTCGTATGAATATGTATAACTGAAATACGAATGCGATCTATTCATTTGTTGTTTGTTTGGGTTGAAACTAAACTTATCGGAGCGGACACAGAAGGAAATATCGATACATTGTTCCTAATCGATACATTTGCAAAATTCAAACAAATACAAGTTTTTCTCAAGAACCAGCCTATTGTTTCGGTTTGTCTGTTTTTAAGTTAAAACATCCAAACACGATAAACCACCGAAATGCAGTTTTGGTTTTCTTCGAATTCCGAATTTAATTTGTTGGGCTTATTTTGGTGATATTCAATATTCAAAATACAAAACTGCGAATTCCATTTGATTTGACTGTTCATACAGTGTTTATTGTATCTAGATTGAATCAACTAAGGTTTTTGGTCTTTCTATTTTTTACGATAGCAGAGTTAATAATACTTGAGTAGAAAATCAGTATGCACTCCACAATACGTTTAGAAAAAAACTGACAATATTGTGAGGAGAAAAATGTTTCGATTAGTAAAACAAGAAGATAGTCGCATCCGACAACAAACTTTTTCGTACATCCTTTTCTCATTTCAGAATGAAATTAACAACACTCGGTAGTAGAGCTTGATGTGCAGTATTATAAATAGTATAATTGGAAACCCAAATTGAAAAAGAAAATATTCAAAAATTTTTCCAATGGGGGACCCTTGAGTGAAATTTTTTTTTCTCCAAAATTATCATGTTATATATATAAAACGATTTTATAACTTAATGTTTCACATCAAGCAATACAATTTTGATTTTCTTTTTAAATTTTTGAATAAAAAATTTTTCTCTGAAATTTTCGAAAAAAAAATTTGCAAAATCTGTAATGGTCATGAAAAAATTTCTATTGGGTCTAATTTTCCCAAATTTTGACTATGGCAATCATAGGGTTGAATGTGCAGTCATTTATAATACTTTCACAGGAGTTATCACACAGACAGACAGACATTTCGCAGTGACGTGACATGGTAATCTTGGAATTGCCAGAATAATTTTGGAATTGGAGAGATGTTTTCGATCACAATGAATTTCTTTTTAAACGTGACATGGCTTTATTCTGAACGCAAAAATGGTGGCAAATAATCAAAGAAATATTTCCAGTCGGAATATACTGAGTCGCAGTTCAAACAAGTAAAATAACTGGCCGTAAAGTTGGAACATTTCTAATGGGCTGGTTTTTTGCATGTGTTGCCTAAAATCGATTGCTTTTTGGCCAATATTGTTTTCTTCTTTTTGGCAGGTGGTGTATTTTTTGTGGCCGATTATTCCATTCGCCGCTTATTTTGTTTGGTGGTTTTCTTGACAGCTGGATTCACAAGAAGTGTACGCGCATCCGGTGAAGTGAGTACGCACGAAACCATTGATCGATTTGATTTCGGCTTTGAAGCTCCTTGTTACAGAGAGCCTTTTTCAGATATTACAATTTCCAGGATTTAACACGGATTTATCGATTTTTGGAATATATTAACGGGGCACCTCGACTACAAAATAGTAAAAATAAAAAAAAACCACTTAATTTCCACCAAAAAATTGTTAAAACATAAACATTGGAATATTTCAATGACACTTGGTGCGTTATTTCCAAAATTACCCCGGCTTCGGTTTTTTTCCAACTATACCGTGAATAAACAATGCATATTCATACATAGTGTATGAAGCCATACATAATGATTGCAAAAAATAATAGAGAAACGACTAAACTTTAATTTTTATTGACTCACCCTGATTGAAAAGGACAAAAAACCACAAAACCAGAATCATATTTTCACAAAAATATGAAGCAATATTCGAAAAAATGTGAAATCAACGATACGAGCAAGTACTAAGTGTTTTCAAGAGTGCTTTTTTTCATGAGAAACTCGATTTGGCATACTTCAGACATCAAATATTGCGAGAACATGTCATTCCAAAATCACCCCGTGTCAAAATTCCCCCGGCTTACCTTGCATTTTATACGGGAAAGAAAAACGGGGAAACCAATGACGGACCATCATCTAGCTAGATCATATGAATTTAAAAGGAGAAAAAAAAACGGGAATGAGAATCGAGCTGAATAAAGTACGAGATAGTGTATCCACAATACAAATACAGTTACATTAAAACCAATACTAACCAACAAAGCATTTCATTCGAACTGAAACCATTAAGCAGTGACAAAAGGAAACAAAGACAAAGAATGATCGAAATAAATATGCAATATAATAAACAATAATGATAATGACAGTTATACGGTTATAACCATAACAATAATCATTGCCATAGATAACATTTAAATGTGATGACATGACATGAACGCATACAAACGGTTTCAAAATGACTTTAGCTTGCATATCGGCAATCGGCTCTCACACCAAACATTTAATATTTTTGTATTGAGTGCAATAAACTCAAATAAACTTTTTAACCAATACAAATCTGCATTTATTTTTTGTGCGTACGCATGCTAAATTCACATTAGCCCTTAAAATAAATTGATTGCAGAGGTATCGAGTATCGAGGAACAAGCACAATTCGATTATGAAGTGACAACGTATATTTATGATTATAACTAGATGCAAGTCAATCGCAAGATACAAATCTTTTATTTTCTTTTAAATGCGAGCACATGAACATTGAAAATCCGCTACATCTAAGGGAAATTAAAACAGAAACCCCGAAAGCACTATTAGAAAATGCTTTTCCATCATGCATAAGAAGAGAGTTCTATCCACTGTCCACAATTTTCTTTATCATCATCATTTCATAGATGGCCATTGGCAATGGTAGTAGTAGCCATTAGTTGTTACGATGGACTAAAACTTCCATTTTTGGTATCCATTCGAATCAAAATGATTTGATACCCGATATCCAAAATGAAATCGTGATGGAATGTGTTCAATATCAAAATTCGAAAATATTACTAAATCGTAGTTGATCCTGGCTAAATGGTTTCCTTAATATATGTATTTTAATATTTGTGATTATATTCAACGTCCAGTATATGGAATTCGGAATTACTTCTTGGGTCATACATATAATAAGAAATGTATACTACTTATGTATATTGAGGTATATTTTGACATATCAAAATCTATTTTGTTTATGATCTTTTGTTTTGTTGTACGTGATTATTGACGAGATAAAATGGTTGCTTTTTGTTCATCTAATTATATTTGGTGTGAAATTGGTCCGGGAAACAAAACGATAAGTGAAGAGAAAAAGTAAGAAAAATCCATTGTGATGGTCCCTTGCTCTTTTTTTAGAGCCATTTTCTTTATGATTTTCGTGTTAATGTTGATGTGTACACAAACGTGTTTTTCACTTTTATCTTGTTGGACTTGGCGCTTTGTGACTACATCTACATTGTTATTCTTATTTTCTCACTAATCCGAAGTCCTTGTGACGGGTTGTTACAAAATTTTCTTTTTTACGTATTCGCTCCCCGGCACTCTCGACATATTTAATTCCCACTGTTCGTATCGACTATGCGATTGTATGAGTAAATTGGATGAACAAAAAGCATTGCAATAAACATTGTTTTTTACGTTCGTCGTCAAAAATTATTACGACATGTAATGGTCTACGTTTTAATATAGACTACTAGGGTTCCGTTAGCTACGTTTAAGCTAACTTGATAGCTTTTACCGGGATTTCGTACTTTGAATCATATTTTTTCTCTACTTTCATTTAGTTTCTCCATTTTCAATACGGACCAAAGTCATGTGGAATAGAAACAAGTGCATATCGGAAACTGTCCAACAACTATAAGGGAAAAGAGCTGATATTTATCTACTATCTATGCTTTATGTGATGTTCCTTTTTTACTTTATTTATTTTTATTATTATGTGAATGTTTAATGTGTGTGCCTTTCCGCTGTCGATTCTGATGGTTAAATGGAAAACGAATAAAAAAACCTACAAATGAACGATCTCCGATCCGTATCACCTGGTCAGTTTATTCTAGTTATTTAGCATCCCTGGTATTCTGTCGAAGGGGTGTCGGAAATGGACACATTCATGTCGATTCTCATTATTCTCATAACTAATAGCTCATTCGTGAAGATGAAATTCAACTCGCCTATGCATTATGTATACATACTTGTACAGTGTACAGGCTTCATATCGCAAATGTGGATGCGGATTCGTTCAGGTGTCTACAATATTCTAAAATGCACGAGAAGTTCTTCAATTTTCTTTTCTTTGATAATATGAACCACGGAAGGTGAAAGGTACTCGAATGAATACATCAAAATATATGGTTCATGTTAAATTTGAAATGTCAGCCATCAATGGATGTAAATGTAAAATATTATATATAGAATATAACTATTGTATAAATCGATTTATTCTCGTTCAAAAAATCATGTGCAGAATAAGAACAAAAAAAAAACAAAAATGAGATGCATTCGTGTTCCATTTTCTCTCTTCATTTTTTATCGCATAGATTTCGGAAAGCACAGATGTAAAATGCTCAATCGAAATCTGAAGTCCGTAGACAGATCGAACAATAGGAAAAACGGACAAGTCGAACGAAGCTAAAACATCGAAAAAATTCACTGATGCAGTCCATTATCGGTTATATGGTTGCATGAAGCAAAGTGGCTGCGATAATATATTTAACTGTACATCCTTTCTTCTTCATTCACTAGTATTAGCCGTTCAATACATATGGTATTTGCAAGGGGGAAAGTACTAGAATAAAAATTCAATTCAGCTCTCTATAGTTGAATAAAATTGAACGAAATTGAGAAAATTGAAACAATGAAAATCGAAGTGGTAGTGATTTGTTATGACAGATGATGCGTTCAAATATGTGTTATTGGATTTCCGTCGTCAAATTTATCGAAACTATCTTTTGTAGTTGGATTTATTTTTAAATTTGTGAAATGAGTGATAAGAATTCCATTGTTTGGTGAGTTTTGTATTGACAACAGTAAATGATCGATTCGGATCAATTCATACATTTTTTTTTTGTATAACCTCGAGCTGGTTCGGAACTTAGTATATCGAGAAAGTAAACACAAACAGAAATGTGTAGTTGAATCTAGTACTTCGATTTATTCTTTCAATTTTTTCAATTTTGTTCAATTTTATTAATTTCGGAGAATGCAATTGAATTTTCAATCTAGTACTTCACCCCTTGGGTATTTGTCAATCGCTATCCACAATCCATCCATTTAAAAGGTATCTAAATTTTGTTATGTGAAGGAATTCGTTTGGACACATACCCATATCCCATATACAAACTTATACAATGTATGACTACAAATCGGTGGTTAGCTATCCCATGAGACATAGCTATATGGCGATTGATTGAGAGAGTATCCCAGCTATGTGATAACATTTCAATTTTGAAGCCAACAAATATAGAGGCAAGAATGAAAACTGAAAATTTGACGCTAAAAAGTTTTCATACCATATTCTGGCTATCGCATTATTTTTCTTTAACACACTCTTTCTTGCCCTTTTCGATAGAAATTCTTCAAATCGAAACTCTGTTCCATCGATGTCATGACAACATTGATTTCATAGTGATTTATCGAATATCGAAAATATATTCGCAATTTGTATGGTATGAATACAATTTTAAACTTTTTCTCTGATAGATTGATTTTAATGTATCTGCATTCAACTCTGTTCAATTTGCATCAGACAGAAATAGGAATCGAGAGAATCGAATGCATAAAGTTCATTTGGTTTCGATTATTATTATTGTCATTTGACGAAACAAGATTAACATTTTTTTCTCTATCCTTTTTTCAGATGCCGATGCTGAAAATCCAGAAAGCCAAGCGAATCCATTGAACGAAGACTCACCAGCATCTGAATCGACAGCTATTGAAGAGCAGTCGCCAACATCCGATGTAGACGATACTGTATCGAGAAAGTAAACACAAACAGAAATGTGTAGTTGAATCTACTACTTCGATTTATTCTTTCAATTTTTTCAATTTTGTTCAATTTTATTAATTTCGGAGAATGCAATTGAATTTTCAATCTAGTACTTCACCCCTTGGGTATTTGTCAATCGCTATCCACAATCCATCCATTTAAAAGGTATCTAAATTTTGTTATGTGAAGGAATTCGTTTGGACACATACCCATATCCCATATACAAACTTATACAATGTATGACTACAAATCGGTGGTTAGCTATCCCATGAGACATAGCTATATGGCGATTGATTGAGAGAGTATCCCAGCTATGTGATAACATTTCAATTTTGAAGCCAACAAATATAGAGGCAAGAATGAAAACTGAAAATTTGACGCTAAAAAGTTTTCATACCATATTCTGGCTATCGCATTATTTTTCTTTAACACACTCTTTCTTGCCCTTTTCGATAGAAATTCTTCAAATCGAAACTCTGTTCCATCGATGTCATGACAACATTGATTTCATAGTGATTTATCGAATATCGAAAATATATTCGCAATTTGTATGGTATGAATACAATTTTAAACTTTTTCTCTGATAGATTGATTTTAATGTATCTGCATTCAACTCTGTTCAATTTGCATCAGACAGAAATAGGAATCGAGAGAATCGAATGCATAAAGTTCATTTGGTTTCGATTATTATTATTGTCATTTGACGAAACAAGATTAACATTTTTTTCTCTATCCTTTTTTCAGATGCCGATGCTGAAAATCCAGAAAGCCAAGCGAATCCATTGAACGAAGACTCACCAGCATCTGAATCGACAGCTATTGAAGAGCAGTCGCCAACATCCGATGTAGACGATTCAACGACACAAATCAAAAGTCAAGTGCCACGAATTGACGCAATTAACGAAAAGCAACTCAATTCGACCATTGACAAACGTCGCCATCATCTTAATCAACGTATATTGCCTGCAATCGATATTGAACACAATATTCCAGTTTCATTTATTCACGATACAAATAATGTTGTAAATGTTGAAAGGTATGTACCATACCACTTTAACTACTATTACCATCAAATTGACGCTATTTTATTTAGTGAAGGGAAGTGAGAAAAAAACGTCATGCTCTCGCATTAATTCAACTGGACAATTTATGTTCTCACATTGTGTATGCGTATTTCTTTGTGTGTGTGTGTGTGTGTGTGTGTTTTTTTTTGATTTCGTACATAAACTGATTGAAAATAACAAATGGGAATTGAGGCGCCTCAATGATTTTCGTAACGCGGGCACACGCAATAAATTCAAATTTAATTCACGTATTGAATGCATTGCTTCATTCATTTATCTTTTTTTTAATTTTGGATTTTTTTCTTTAATTCCCTTTCTACTCAGTTATCTCAGTCTCTCTCCGCTGAACGCAACGCATGTTGGAGCGTGTGAAAAATAGATATAGTGGAAATTAAAAAAACAAACTATGGCATAAGCAATACGAACTAATTTTGTTGTTGATCAATATTAACAGGAAGGAGCTTATTAATTCATTGAAATTGAATTGAAATAAGAGAGGTCCTGGCTCGAATACTGAATATTATTCGAAATAAACACTTTGAATTTACAATCATCGAACAGCGATTCAATCTTCAAAGTCAATGTTAAAAATTAATATCTTCTAATGATCATCTTCAAACAAACATATATCCAGTGTTAGTTTACAGCGAAATAATATTGTCTAGAAATCTCGATTGTGTTTATAACAAAAAAATGGTTATTAGCCAATCAATCCAATTATGGAACCTGCTGACATGCTTCTCACAAATTGCTTCAAGTTGTTGCTGTGATTCATCTTTCGATTTTGCATTCTGTGACTATAAAATAGTCCGAAAAGAAAATTTATTTTTATAAAAGAATAACAACGACAAATTACATTGTGTACGAAAATATTGTAGGCGTTTTTTTGGCGTTTGGATTTCATCTCTTTTTTGTCTCAATTCAATTTGATCGAAGTATTCGCACTCATTAATAAATGTTCGGCGCTATTTTTTCCCGATATTCAACGCCAATTTATTTGTAAACAATTTCGATGAAAATACTAACGCACACATACATAAATATGAATATATTCGTAAAAACCGAACAGTCGTATAAATTTAAATATTTTGAAACATAAAATAACAAATCAAAAAAAAATCAATCGCATCAATAAATTTACCGTATTAATTAACAGCAACATCGAATTGGATCAAAAGCTGAAGAGATGTGTAAAAAAACTGTTTAACGAGATTAAATTTAAAAAAAAATAAAAAAATATTGAACCGAATGTTGAACGGCGCCCGAAATCCGAAAATTGTTTAAATTTTGTAAATTGTAATCGAAATGCTGAAATTTATTTTTCACAGTTTCATCCAAAATTTCATCAGACACCCAACCAATATACATAAATATGCGCTTAAAACGAATACATGAGCAATGAGCAATGAACATGCTAAATATAATTGAACTGATTTTTAATATGAGAACGATTTTACGGAATTGTGATTGAATTTATTTTTAATTTGTTTCTGCTTTCTGCATTTCTGATGATAATAATGTTCAATTTTACGATATTATGTGTGAGTTTTACTCGTCACAGCATTTTCGATGCGGATGAGGCTTAAGTGAATATTTTTATTTGGCGCCATCAA
The DNA here is from genome assembly GCA_000149185.1 of Mayetiola destructor. NCBI lineage: Eukaryota > Metazoa > Arthropoda > Insecta > Diptera > Cecidomyiidae > Mayetiola > Mayetiola destructor. The sequence continues at coordinate 858,518 of GL501433.1, forward strand.
CATCGAATCAAAAATCGAAAAGATTGAATTTGTATAAAAAATTATCAGCCGTAAATATTTAGAAAGAAGAAAGTTCTATCAAACGAATGTGATTGAAACGGAACACCCGTCGCTAAATGTTTGAATAAGATTGACAGGACATCACACAGTAAACAGAAAAAAAAGCGAAAAAAAAGTTCTAATACAATCTGTGTCTAGGAACACTCAAACACTCCGGAATAGAGCAGACATAACGAGTGGATCTTTCTATCGTTTGTTTTTTCAAACGGTTTTTCCCCGCCATACTTTTTCCACATATCATATGTACTGTATTATACATTGTACATTATGCCACGAGTAACGAATATAGTCTTTGTTGACGAAACGCGACGACAACATAACTAATACAATCATACAATGATTCAAAGGAGTAGTTAGCAATGACGCTTCATTCTCCAGCTGGCCATTTTACTCTCTTTCTCTCAGTTCATTTTCCCTTTCCCTTTTTACCGAACGATTATAAATAAATTGGTCTTCTATACAATCACATGCCAAACCCATCCGTCCATTTATAAAAGCTAATCTACCAAATATACATGCAAACATATAAACGAAACGAACGCATAAATGAAATGAAATACGACAGAAGTCCTCATAAAGCAGACGCAACGTGATGAGCACGGCAGCGACGTGTGCGTTGACTGCACCACACCAGTTGTATTCATCGAATATGACGATTGATATGTGTTTTTTTCGTTTTGCTTGTTGTTCGTCATTTTCATGTAGCGTTGACGCATCTCATGTGGTTGATGTTAAGCATTCAATCCATCGAAATATCGGATTCAGTTGTAGATGGGCAGCCGGTCGAAGCACAAGTTTTGTGCAACATTTTGACGTTAGTATTAAACGGATATTCCAATCCAACTAGCAGACACGGTTCTGTGTATAATATTTCTACTATAAGCAACAAAGATCCAAAGTCTTCAAATATAGCGCGCGTGTGTTATTTTATTTCTGTCGTTCAGTTCTTATCCTGTTTTCATTTTCATTGCATTCATTCTCGATTTGATTGTCGCGTAAAGTGTATTCGTCATAAGAAGACAGTCAAGATTTTTATATCGAATTGGAACTGTGTGTGACCAAAACGGAACGGTTCGTATCTCTTATGATTGGGACTCTTCGTTATAAAGTGGTTTACAAAATTGTGTAATATGAAATGAGAAAAAACTCCAAAATCGAAATTAATAATGAAAGAAAATCAATCGAGTAAAATCATTTACTTATGATAGTTGTGTCTATCGTCGCTAGTATACTAGTATACCAATTAAAAAGACAGCTTTTTTCATTGAAAAATAAAAATAAAAAAAACACGCTATTTATGGAAACTGCTATTATGATTGTGAAAAAAAATTAAGTCACTAAAAAGCGGGATGTGTTTTTAAGTTCAAATGTCCAGCTCACAGTGATCCTATGTTAGTTAGATAGGAAGAGATTTGCAACATATTTGATCGAAATTTTAACGAACAATTAAATTAGAAAATCCAAGTGGAAAAACTTGTGCAATAACTTGAAAGCTGTCAAACAAGTGCTATTTGAATTGAGTCAATTATATATTTGATGTCTATTATAAAATTATTAGCAATGGAAATTCTACAAAAAGTTTGAAGTGAAAAATTTCAGTATCACTATTTATTTGACCAAATTTCGGGAGAAGAGCATTATTCTCTAAAAAAGCACAAATGCACCAATTAGACCAAATGATGTTGCACGAAGCGGTTATGCTAGAAATATATCGTCAAGCACTCAGTGCAAGGTAATAAAATAAAAAAAAAAAATAGATTTTTGTGAAATTGAAATTCAGACTTTTGTTTGAGTGGTTTTTTTAAAATATGTCCAGTTGAAACCAGAGCTGGCCAAACATGCGAATGCGAAAATTCCGTTTTTTCCGTTTTTTTTTAAATACATATAATGGCTATCTTCAAGAAAATTATTGACATTTTTTTTAAATTATTATTTTCCAGAGACACTGCTAGTCCAAGATGTTCATCGCGAAATTCATCGAACGGTGGTGGTCGTTGTCCATCCGCCGATTCAAATTATTCGGACCGGCAATCATCGAATGCAGCTGGTAGTACTGCAACAAGTCCGATTGCATTAACAATGCCGCCAATTCTACCATCCGCTCTATTGCCAACACAATCAGCTGCTATGGCCGCGTATTTAGGAGCAGCAGCAGTTGCTGCACAGCAGAATCGTTTAATTCTCGGAGGGCATGCCTTGGGCTTAGCCAGAGATTCTTCACCTCCATTTTTACCATTACAATCTCCGATGGGTGGCGACACACCGATTTTGGATTTTAGTACTAAGCGTAAATCACAAGATTCCGATGACTCTGATCGGGAACAACACAACAAAAGTAATGATGACGATGATGATAATGCAATGAAATCGGAAAATGATCCACTTGATTTATCAGTTTCGCGTAAACGAAATAATAGTTCACCATCATTGCCACCGCCGACACATGGCCGTAAAATTTCTCGGACAATGGACTACAAACCGTCTATTGCATCGCCATGGTCATCACCTCCAATCGCTTCTTATTTCGCCTCGAGCTCATCGACCACTAGTCCATCGCCAAAAAATCATCATATGACTGCACAGCATCAATCAGATTGGAATGGATTGAAAAGTAAAATAAGCACTCCGAATGATGCAACAAAAGCATTAGAGAAAATGTCTGAATTGAGTCGTTTAAGTGGAAACGATGTTGGCCGTCAAAACAGTAATTCATCGAATAATAGTACACCAAGTACAGGTCGCCATAGTGCTTGGCAATCTCATTGGTTGAATAAAGGCGCTGATTCGGTCAAAGATGTTTTTAAATGTGTTTGGTGTAAACAAAGCTTTCCTACACTCGAATCGCTTACAATTCATATGAAAGAAACACAGCATTTGGGTGTCAATAGTTCTGATTTCAGTCAACGAGGTAGTCATAGCCATCAATCACAATCAGCTCATAATTCGCATTCAAATCAAAATCAAACCGCAAACTCATCTTCATCTTCGACAGGATCCACGTCAAAAGCGGATCTCCATTTAATGATAAAGGAAACAATGCCTTTGCCACGAAAATTGGTGAGGGGACAAGATGTTTGGTTAGGTAAAGGAGCTGAACAAACCCGACAAATTTTGAAATGTATGTGGTGTGGCCAAAGCTTTCGATCTCTTTCCGAAATGACAACGCACATGCAACAAACGCAACATTACACTAACATTATATCTCAGGAACAAATTATTTCGTGGAAATCCTCAGATGATATGAAAGGTGGTCCCTCAAGCAATGTTAACAATACCAGTTCAAATGGTTCAAATGCGGCAAGTGGAAGTATGAGCACTGTGAATAGCGCTGTGTTAACATGCAAAGTGTGTGATCAGGCGTTTTCATCGTTGAAGGACTTAAGTAATCACATGGTTAAAAATGCTCATTACAAAGAGCATATTATGCGATCGATATCAGAAAGTGGTGGAAGACGTCGACAAACGCGGGAAAAACGAAAGAAATCGCTACCCGTTCGAAAGTTATTGGAAATTGAACGTGCACAAAACGAATATAAAAATGGTGAAAATCTACCAATAACCAAACCCATTCGTGACACCAGCTCCGGTCGGATTACATGTGAAAAATGTGGCGATAAAATTGATACAAGTGTCTTTGTTGAACATATTCGACAATGCATCGGAACTGTAAACGATTCCAACGCGCACAGAAATTTGCTAAAAAATAACATTCTAATGCCAGATACAATGAACAGTTTACGAGATGGCCGTAAGAGTATTACTGGTGAGGACAGTAATACATCGCAAAGCTCACGATTAATGTCACCAAATTTGGCAACAAAAGAAGGATCAAGCTCTTCTGATAAAGCAGGTTCTACATCTGTTTTGAACGCAATCGAACAATTGATTGAAAAAAGTTTTGATACACGCCGTCACGTTGCTTCAAATTTTCAAACCAACAATCAACAAAGTGCTCCACTCGGCTCAAGTATATTGAAACGATTGGGAATTGATGAAAGTGTCGATTACACAAAACCACTAATCGATTCACAAACGATGAATTTACTTCGTGGATTTTCGCAACAAAGTGCTTCCAGTACATACAGTCAACGAGAACGAAGCGCAAGTGAATCAAGCTCCGTATCTGATCGCGGCAGCAGTGGAATTGACACTTTTGCAACACCAGAACGTCGATCGGATTCTGTGAATAATGGTGCAATTCATGAGTCATCCGAACGGGCTGGTCATTATGATGATAATGACTATGAGAATGATGATAATGAGACTCTTTCAACCATAATAAAGTCCGATCCAGATTGTGAAGATGGAAACAAATCAAAAATGAAAAGAGACTCAATGGGTACGATGAAGAAAGAAATGACAGATGATGAAAATGAATGCGATGAAAACCAATTAGATATAGCCAACGAACCAAGAGCAGCACTATTAAGTGCGCCATTGAGTTCAAAACGATCAATTTCAGGCGATGAGCATAGAACACCATTGGCTAGTCCAAATAGTGATGCTTTATCACCTCGATCAACGCCTGATAAAGTAAATAAAAAATCAAAAGCTTCGATGATATCGACAAATAGTTTAGGTGCACTTTCATCAATGTTCGATAGTTTGACAGGTTCAAGTTCAGCAAAACCGATTGAAGGTGGAAAAAGAACTAATTCCAATCCGTTGGCAGCATTACAGAAACTTTGTGACAAAACTGAGAATACAACTGCTATGAATAAGGCAAATAATAGCCAAAACCAACAACTTGCTGTACCAATACAGCCAAACAATACTTCGAGTACAGGATCGGGAGGAATGCTGGCATTTAGTTGGGCCTGTAACGATGCCATTATGAATGCTGCAGATTCAGCGATAAAGTGTGCATTCTGTGATACACCGTTTTCATCAAAAGGTGCCTATCGTCATCATTTATCGAAAGTGCATTTTGTTAAAGATGAAAACCTCATCGAGCCAATAATAGCCAAAACACAAAAATTGGCTGCTTCACATTCGCGACAAACTCCGCCATCTCAAGCACAATCTCCAAAAAGTGTATCCAGTTCGACTAGTAATAGTGCAGGTCGTTTATCAAAAAGTCCAACTCCTCCGGCTGGTTCATTGCCTCCCAATACACCACAATCGTCCACTTCAGCAACAAACTTTGACGAGAGTCCACACTCGAAGTTTCTCAAATACACCGAATTAGCAAAACAGCTGTCTTCGAAATACGTTTGACATTCCAAATAATAAGCGCATATTATAAGAATATTAAATCATTGAACGGTTTTTTTCTTTCGTTTTCTCTTCTGAAAAGATAAATGATAACAAACAAATTATACGTAAAATTCGTACAATATTCGAAATAAACACTGTTTCGCCTTTATATTCATTACTCGATAGCTTGTTCACAGATTAAGTCCCGAAATATAAATTTCTCATATGTTTCAATGTATAAATTATTCAACAAATTGTCGCAAAATGAATGATTTCAGCAAAAATAATTGTCAATTTAGTAGAATGTGAACAAACAATGCTGTCGCGAAAACAGCATCTACAGCCAAACATATCCAAACAAGAACACGAGATCCCAGTTCGATGTTGAATCCAAAAGCGAAAATGAATTGAAAAAGGACGTTTGTGTGTGTTTTTTTTAATATATAAACATAGATTAGGGGTATCTTAGAAATGTTTTGTGATGGCACATATCTTAAATATATAGGCGATTCAGTTAGAATCTATCGATTATGGCCGAAAATAACTGCAATAAATTTATTCAAAATATGATCGCTTAGCAAAGAGATTCAAAATTTCAAAGGTATACGCCAAATTATAGCCATGCTTCAAAAATTGAGCATGCATAATTAAGATCCGAACAATTGAGGCCATTCAGTTAAAAAAAAAATTGCATTTTTTCGGAAAAAAAATCATGCGATTTGAAGTTCGAATGCAATTCTTAGCTATTCCTTATGTTTATGACTAGATTTTTCAAATTCAAAAGATTTTTCGACAAAATAGTTTACACTTAAAACCACTAAAAATAAAAAGAATCAAGAAAATGAAAAGCACGTAAAAGTTCTCTATAAACATGAAGTGAAACACGGGGAAGTCGGTTTCTGCTTTGAAATTGCATATTCTATACGGTTGATCTTCCTCAAACAATGGATTTCTCAATAAATTCAAAACAATTTTAACCTAGTAATCTATATTAATTTTAAATCATTAATTAATTAATTAATAATTATTATTGAATAATAAAACTCAAACAGTGTGGAGCACACAAGAGGAGGGCTTGAAGGCCATATTGAGACATCAAGTGATCCATCAAAATCCTTAAGCATAATAACTCCATTTTCCTCTTTTTATTCTTCTAGAATCGAATGAATAAGTGCCATGCATGCAAGCAATGGATTAATTAAAATCAATTCATTGTAAATATTGATAAAATATATAACAACCATATGCAATAATTAACGTATACAAAATCTTGTTCTGTTTTCTTTGGTGAGCATTTTCGCAAATTCGAAAGAGTTTGATATTACGAGAGACTTCCGTTGTTCGAAATAAAGAAAACAAAAATTCATTTCAACTTTTCACCAAATACATTTTTGCAGAACAATGATGATGGCTTAATCTTCCTAAAACTTTCATCCTGACAAACGGAAATATAGCGGCGAAAAGCTGTTTTGCAGCTTTGAGTGGACTCATTACATGAAAGAATTCTCTCATTTTGCCAAATGGAAAAGAATTAAAACAAAATTAAAACAAAAAGATTCGAGAGACAGATCGAATCGGCTAACTTTAAGTAAATCAAATTCCAATCGAACGATTAAAGCGGAAGATCGAATACTAAGTAAACGTATGGATACATCAAATGAGATTAATGATTTCACAATATTGTTCAAAAAGTATACTATTTTCCTCAATTTCATTATTTTTAATAATAATAACTACAATTGTACTTCAAAGTATGGAGTATGGGCATCTACAAACAAATATAAATTTTATGAAAGAAATAATTCTTTTCACTTTCTATTTATAAAAGCAACAAAAATCGAAAAATTCAAAAGTTAAGTGACCAACAAGTTGTCAACAGTAGGATTTAGTCAAAATTGCGTATACGTTTTTAGGAAGTTCATTAATGGAAAACATCGCAAACGATGGTGACCATGTTTCAGAACAGCAAGAAATTGATATTCAATATGAGTGATTATTAATCGAATGCAATCAGTGTTAATAACTTATTGATTCAATTTACGTGGAAAATAGATTTCAATAATATGATAAAAATCTCTTGTTACATGGTTCGAGACGAACGAATGATATATACGACATAATAAGTATACAAAATGGAAAAATAAAACCAACAAAACTGTGTATACGTACTTTTCTAGTTAAATCTAAATTTAATTAATATATTCAATATATTTACCTTTTTTTTGGTGAAATAATAATCGAATCAATACAGATGAGGAATTCATTGATTGTGAAGAGTTCGTTGAATTTTAAAATTTAGGAAGTTCAATGAGAAAGCGAAAACTTATATGTGTAATATTAAATTAGAAATGGAATACGAATGAGGAATAATCGGTTCTCTAATAAAATCTTATTTTTGAATTGAAGAGATATTCTCTGTCTAAGCTGCAAAGGAATAGAGAAAAGAAGGTGCATAATACCCGAAACAAGATTCGATTAGAGAAGTCACTATTCCTGACTAATGCAACATTCACAAGAATAAATACAATTTAATTTAAAACATGACTGTATAATCAATAAAAAAAACTGCAAAATTCAAAGAAACAATTCTGCCTTAATTTATTTATTTCTTAATTTTTATTCCACATCTAATCTAGGGTATCTATTCTGAATCATCGAACGGTATTGTGAATGGTATTCTACAATTTAAATAAATTCCTTCTCTGTTTTCTGTAAGCGATTTAATGAAGAGATAAATCGATTTCACACGAGTCAATAATAAATGGACTAATTATTCTATTTCCCGAATACATTGATTGGATATTCTCCAGTACATTTGAATGATCCTTACTTTAATAAACGTTGAATCATCTAAAAATGGTATGTACTTTGTAACGGTAATGTAATCTCTTAAAATCTACATGAACAATAAACATACTTCTGTTGAATGGAGCTGGCGCATATTTTCTTTGATCTAAATCCCTGTTTGCTATCACGCGATGTCGTGTTTACCATTTTGAGACGTTTGAATACCAAAATGCTATACAAACATATTTGTATACTGGTTTATCTTTTTATGAATTATGGGTTTCGATATTTATGGCTTACTCAGTAATTTTAATGTGAAATTAAAATAAGATTAACAAAATAAATGGTTTGGCTTATATTTGTATTTTTATATGAACGATAACATATAACCGAGATGCGGTTCAAATTATTACTTAGTGAACGGACCCCATATTCAACTCATTTTTTATGTGATAGGAATGTCAATGTGAAAAAACGCATGCCTATGACTGAATGTCAAATTACGTCTATTTTTTCCTATATGATGTAAAGGCCAGAAATTATAGATGCAGAAAATATAGTGCGAGATAATCAAATCGTATTCATAGAGTTAGCGAGTTTTCGCTATCGATTTCTGAAAGAATTGTGGTAGCATTTCGTCGGTATCATTGTTATTTAAAATGTTCACTAGAACCGGTTACCGATAGATTTTTAAGTGTGTTTACATTGTGAGGAAAATGTTTAGGTACGTTTTGAATAGTGGCTTGAACAACAAAGGATATAATTTAAAAAAATTAATTCTGGTGAGAAAAACTTTGGTTGAAACAGTAAAATGGTAATCCTTAAAGTTGAATAAGGTTTGATTAATGCAATCTCAATCAATTTATCAGTATTCAACGAAACGACTCCCGAAAAATGCTGTGGCGATAAAATCAAATCCCAACTATATATCGGACGAAGAGTACAGAAGTGAACCGCGAATACATCAATTAAAAACGGTGAACTTCGAGGATATGGCTGTATCGAATAAAATCCCAAACTTTGTATCTGATAATGTGACGGAAAAAAATAAAGTTATTATCAATTGGGAGGTGACACCTTCCATATATAGTCCATCCAAACTGTTGGATCAATATTTGATGCTATCCAAAATTCGACTCACAAGTAAGTTCTGCAGTATACGGTCAATAAAGGAATAAATCAATTGCTTTTTATTCGAAAATTTTCCAGCTCTCGTTGTTATAACAACTGTAGTTGGATATTCCATGTCGCCAGCGTCATTTGATCCTTCAACATTCATTTATTGTACGGTTGGAACGGGACTATGTTCAGCGGCAGCAAACTCAAGTAAATAGCTCTCGAAAATTTGTTGACTTTTATTGATTATAATAATCATAATAATTGTATTTGATTCAAAACTTTTTTGTCTAATGATCAATTGAATATTATTTATGAATAATTTTTCTTTTTTAAATCATTAAGTTAATCAATATCACGAAGTACCGTATGATGCTCAAATGTCTCGAACAAAGAATCGAGTTTTAGTCCGTGGACAATTAACATCATTACATGCCATAAACTATGCTATAACATCAGCAGCCTTAGGAACATGTCTTCTATATTTTGGTGTTAATGGATATGCTGCAGCTCTTGGGGCAGCTAACTTATTTTTGTACACATCAATCTATACTCCAATGAAGCGAGTCAGCATATTGAACACTTGGATTGGTTCTGTCGGTATGTACTCAGGATTATGTAAGCAATCAGCAAATTGAAAGCGTTTTAACTTATGGTATGGGTTTGTATTTTGCTTTCAGTTGGAGCAATACCACCTTTAATCGGCTGGGTGGGTTGTAGCGGCACTTTTGATGCAGGGGCTCTGCTATTAGCAGCGATAATGTATTCGTGGCAATTTCCTCATTTTAATGCTTTGTCATGGAATTTGAGACCAGACTATTCAAGAGCGGGTTATCGCATGATGGCTGTAAGTCATCCAGCATTATGTAGGCGGACTGCATTGCGTCATACAATTGCTTTGACCACTCTCACAGCTACGGCACCATTATTAGATATTACCAATATTTGGTTTCTTCCTCTATCTCTGCCTTTGAATGCCTATTTCGTATATCTAGGTAATTGAATGAAATCATTCACAGAAAGTTAAACCGAAAATCTGATTCGATTGATCTTTTTTACAGCGTATGAATTCTATAAAAAATCTGACAGCCAAAGTTCAAGAAAACTATTTCGGTTTTCATTGATTCATCTACCCATTTTGATGGGTCTTTTTATTGCTACCAAAAAACAATGGACCACTAAAAAGGACTCGAGCAACAAACTGATCACGCCAATTCAGACAACAGATTCAGCTAACGTTGCCCCGACAGTCAAAGCTGTATTGTGAATGTAAATACATTATTATTATTATTGAAGAATTGTACAAAAAGTCGAGGAAAATATATGTAGAATATAATAATAAAAAAAAAATGAAAACAAATGACAAGAATGTTTCGATTTTTTATATCAGGAAATCAGCTCATCTTGAATTCACATTTTAAAATCCAATTGATATTATATAAGCAAATGCCAAAAAGATTTCGAGCTGGCAATACTAATTGAAAGATCCAATCGCGCCGCCAAAACTCAACATAACCTCAAATGTCATTAAATGAAATTATCATTCAATTGAAATACATCTAAACATCTGACAATAGTAACGCGCTAGTGAAAACCGGTGCAAAAAATATTGTAAAAACATATTTAGAATAAATCATATTTCGCAAACGTTGAAAAGATTAAAGGACTACAAATGAATCTTTTTGAGATTTCGTTAGACCAGCATATGGATATGATCGAATATGCTGGAAATATATTGGACAAACATGATTTGATACAAGCTTCCCCAAGCCTGGTAGAGGTTTGTGATGACTTTTTTTTAACAACAAATTTATATTCTATAGATTATATTTTTCACAATCAGAGGATAAAATTTGTTTAACTTTCAATTATACAGGTAACCGGAATAAGTCAACATCATATGGCTACTGCGAGTGGTTTGAGCGAATATGATTATCAGAATCTATCTAATTTGACGATGGGTTTGAAAAGTTTGAACCAATTAGAACTTGTTAGCAAAATTCCAATACCGCCCGAGATCATGGAACACTTCAAAAGTAATTATTTTTGATTTTTATATGATATTGGATTGGTCAAACTCCATTTCATAAATGCAATAAATAAATGGTTGTTATTTGTTTTGGTTATTTTATAGACATAAAATGCCATTGTATGATGGGACTATTTTCGGAAATTGGACGCGCTTGGCTAACTATCGATTCAGATATTTTTGTAAGCTGATTTCATTCATATGATTGATTCATTTCATGAATTATCAGTTGATTTAATCATAATAAATTTTGTGTTTATTTTATTGTAATTTTTTGAAAGATCTGGACGTATGAACATGGACGTGACGTTGCATGCTATGATGGTTTGACTGATTTAATTGTCAGTGTTGGCTTGGTTAAACCGAAAGCTGGTGTTTTTGTTGCCGATGTTAAATACTTACTTGTGCTAACAACGCCAGTTGAAATTGTGATATTAGGCGTTACATTCGGCGATAGAACCATTTCCTTAACTTCGTCCAGCCCTTATGATGAGATGCAATTAATGAATAAACCAATATTCATATTGAGCACAGATAATGTTGCCATCACCACAGTTGTTGGTACAGACGATTCACGCATATTTATGGGTGGACGTGATGGAAATTTGTATGAAATTTCATATCAAAATGAGCCCAGTTGGTTTGGTAAACGATGCAAAAAGGTGAATCTTTCGCAAGGCGTTGTTTCGTACATTGTTCCTGGTTTTTTGAAAATTTTTTCCGAGGAAGATTCCATTGCAAAAATTGTAGTCGATTCAACGCGAAATTTGCTTTACGCTCTGACTGAAAAAGGTGCAATAGAGGCATGGTATATTGGTAACGAATTGAGTGCAATACGACGCATCGCCCGAATTTCACAAAATGACATCATCCATCAGGCGAGCAATGTTCTCAAGTAAGACCCAAAAGAAATTTTCAATGTGCACAAATCCAAGAAATGAGCTTATTCGATGGCTTTTTAATTTCAGAACGGTTGATACATCTATATTTAAACCAATTGTATCCATTAACCCACTAAAAGCACAAGACTGTTCAAATTTACACTTGATTGCTGTTACACAATGTGGAGTTCGTCTATACTTTTCTACAATTTCAATTCTCGATGCTCAGCAGTTAAGCAGTCTTCCAGCCGCCGATAGACTCACAGAAAACGTTAATCCAGATAACTTGTATTTGCAACATGTAAGACTGCCACCAGGATACACAGCAAATGCTACAAGTGGAAAACCAAAATTAGTTCATTCGTCCTACTACAGCAATGGAACTACATTAATGGTTTCGTCAGCACAACAGGATCAGGACTTATTGTGGTCTCTGAGTTCTGAACCATTTCCCCATCGGGGCTATCTGGCTGAATCATCAACTGTTTTCCCACTTGATGGCCAAGTTTGGGCTATCGCAGAAATTCGATCGATAAACGTTGATGAGAACTTCAATATGCCACTAAAAAATGATCGTAACAATACAAAAATTGTATTGCTAACTAACCAAGGTGCTTATATTGTGGCATTGATAAAACCGATGGGTTTGCTTGTCCAATTATTGACGGCGTGCCATGGACCAGATCATGAAGCTGTTAAGAACTACTTTCAAGTACAGTCAGAAGCTCAAGCTTGTGTAGCATCACTTCTTATCGCTTGCATGGAAGCCTACCGAGGAACAGATATCGGTATGTGGGCTACGCAAGCCTTTATTCTATATGGTGGGGAGCCACATTTGCCCAATCGCAATCAACTATATAACACATTCAATGGTTAGAAAATATTTATTATGCCGCGCACAGTGAATATGATTGAATTATGTACTTTTGACTTTTTCAATTTAGATACTCAAGGGAGCAATGCTAACATTATGGTATCTACTCCATATCCAATGTCACAACAACGAGGTGAACAAATGTCATTTAGCGCCAGAAGTTTAAATGAAAGAGGAGCTCAGCAGCCATTTCAACAATTGCAAGATATAATCTATTCTCCGAAACACACTGGATTGTATTTGTATTTGAATCGGCTGCTGAAACCCATTTGGAAAAAGAAATGCATCATTTTACCAGAGGGTGTTTCGTCTCTAACCTATCAAAATTGTGCAGATATACTGTGTGAGCTGCGAGCATTGAAAGCGTTCATCGAAGAAATTCCACTGAGCAACTTCTCAGGTAAATGTTTAATGTCCAAAGCCAAAGAAGATTTCATTAACTATTGATTTATCGGCAGAGTTTTCAGCAACAAACGCATTAAGCAACGAATATGGCCAAAATAATGCTACACAACAGAGAAATACTTTAGAACAAGTTGTTATAAATGATGAAAAACGATCGATCAATGCACTATCTTTATTCATAAGTATGTTTTATTATATTTATTATTATTATTATTATCATTATTTATTATTTAATACTGCGTCATTTGAAACCAAATTTTGTTCTCATTCTTTTCATTTCAGAACATACATGTGAAGTGATTGCACTGTGGAAAATTTTATGCGAGCATCAGTTTCATCTTCTATTCCAAGCATTACCACAAGATGAACAAAGTTCTTTGTCGGCGAGCACATTTAGAGATTTGATTCTCTCACGCACCGAAACTTGTGCTCATTTTATAGTTGTCCTATTAAATTCATACCTTAACGACAATACGACAGTTAGCTCCATATCATCGAAATTACGCGATGATTGCCCATCATTATATCGACATGAGGATGCTGTCCTATACAAAGCTACAGAAATTCTCATGCATTCCAAATCGTGTGTTGATCCAGAAGAACGGCAAAATAATTTATATATGGCCCTGCAGTTATGTAAAGATGCAGCCCCTGATTTGCCCCTAACAAATATTTGTCAGCAATTTACTGCAGCCAAATATTACCAAGGTGTAATTGAGTTGTGTGCAGTTTGTGCATCAAAGAAAGATCCAAATAATGCGGCATTACATTTTTATAACAATAACGAACCAATTGAAGATCAAGAGGGATATGCAGCGTACACCACTCGAATGAACTATTACAAATCGATAAAAATTATGCTGGACAGCATCTATCATGCACATTGTGCCTTAAAACAGTCAGCCCAACAAATACAGTCCCAAAACACAGCACAACAAGATAATGCACTGAACAACAGCGTTTTAGAAACAGTTGCATTGGCTTTACAAACTTCAGATCCTCTTCTTCATGTTACAATTTATGAATGGCTGTTGTCATATAATTTCCTTTCGGAACTCTTGAACATTTCGGAACCATCGTTGGGAGAATTTTTGGTTCGTTCTGTTCTAAAATCACCACAAAACATCAAATTGGCCGACTTATTGTGGAAGTTTTATGAACGCAATGGTCAACATGCGGCGGCCACAAAAATTCTCAATAAATTAGCATCTTCGCCGAATAGTGAACTTCAGCTATCAGAACGAATTGAATATTTGGCAAGAGCAGTTATGTGTATGAGAAGCGAATCAAATGGATATTCAGCCACAGTGGGGGTATCTCTGGTCGATATCGAAGACAAGGTATTTGCTAATATTAATATTTTTATTAAAGTTTGTTGCACAGTTGACTTACATTCATTTACATATTCATTTTGTTCCCATACAGTTGGAAATAGCACGCGTTCAAAAAATGATTTTGGATACGTTATCAAGCGTTAGGAGTCATGAAGCCCAAAATGCTTGCCAAAATCTGAACTATCAGTTGTACACAATCAATCAACTTTATTCCGATTTTGTGGAACGTTTCGATCTCAGCGAATGTAAATTGAAGATCCTTCATTGTTCACATCATAACGATCCATTGCTGATAGAATCGGTTTGGATGGAAATTATAAACAAAGAGCTCAGTGCTTCAGGATCATCTGAGGAGAAAATGACAAGGCTTCTACTTAAAGTTCAGCTATTATCAAAAGAATATGGCACTAGCGGTCACTGTTTCCCATTGGCATTTTTGGTACGGGAGCTCGAATTGCGTGCCTGCAAATTACATTTCGCCAAATCACCCGTTCCAGATGCTTTGATCAACGGTATGAATGTGGACGCTGATCTATTGTTGGACATTTACGCAAGAATGATATCCGTGAACGAACGTGTTTGGCAGAGCGAAGGAAACGAATGGCATTTGGTCGAAGCAACAACACGTTTAGTGGAACTTTTAACTTCCCAACCACATATAATTCCAATGCGTGGCCGTACACGAATCGTTGCTAAAGCACAAGAATTGGTTTCAGCTTGCCGCAATTTGCTGTATCCCAAACCGAATACAGAACTCATGCAAAATAAACTTCATGAAATCGAAGCGAAATTGAAGCGAATTTTGTACTGAGTCCTCGGTTATAGCTAAAAAAAAGTTATGTTAAAAATAATATTAACATCAACGAAAAATGAAAATAAATGCTATCGAAAAATCTTTTTGCAAATATTCATTTAACTCATTTCGAACTACTCTATTGTTGGACATTTACGCAAGAATGATATCCTAGAACGAACGTGTTTGCAAGAGCGAAGTAAACGAATGGCACTTGGTCAAAGCAACAACACAATTCGTTGAATATTGAGTTATTTTCTTGTGTTGGTAGCATTGACATCCCGCAATTACGTATATTCGGAAACGATAATTTTGAGACTCAAGAATTTTATTTAGAAAGTTATATCAATCACAGCAACGCTTTTGAACAGAGCAATGGTTTCGAACAAAAACTGCTGTCTTAAGAAAAAAAAAATCGATATATCTTTTTCTTTTACAATCTAAATTTGATATAGCGCTACAATAACTGTGTCAACAACATGAAAAACAAAGTGAATATGACGTTTGACATCAAACTGGCATCTGTCAAATTGATCACAATAACGCCGCACTTTTTTTTTTGTGCAGATATAAAACACACCGCTAACAATAAAAGGCCATTCTTTTGATTCGTACTATAATAATAAAAATTTTTAACTTGAATATTTTAAAGTCAACAATTTTAAAATGGACACAGAAGTTTCACCAACTGTAAGTGTTCCAAGTATCGAAGGTGCAGAAAGTCAGCCATTTATAGAATCGGAACTCAATGAGAGTTCAGACGATAAAATTAATCAAATATTAGCTGAAATCAAAACTGAGCCGTTGACCACTCCTGCGAAAGCTATCAAGCCGTTGGAACAGACCGATTTGAGTGAAATCCCAAAGCCATCTAATTGCGAAAACACTTCGAATGAAACTATGATTGATGTCGATCAATCTGGACAAAAGGGTAAATAAGAACTGCAGCAGAGTATACAATTTTTACGTTTCGTTAATTTCGTCAATTTGATGATTTATTATTATTCTTCAAAGATATCGTTACTGCTGACGAACGTATAGATTTTCATGATGACGCAAAAGAAACAACTCAAAATAAAATTGTAGACTTGGATGCAGAAGAGGATGCTTCTGAAAAGGATAAAGGTGAATGAAAAAGATACAGTTAAAACTCATAATTTCATAATATTTTTTATGGATCAGATGAACGCATACATGACAAAATAAAAGAGAAAATAGAACAACAAAGTGAAAAGAGTGTTGAAGAAAATCAACAAACAAGCATGAATGAAGCAGTTATAACTGAGAATGTTCTGAAAGATGTGAACGTCATAAACGTAATATGCCAAGACGACAAGATCTTGACTCAGCCAGACAATGGAATAATTGATTTATTAGATGATTCGAGTGAAGAGACAAACATTGACGATTTGAATAAAGGTATGAAAGAAAATATACAGATAAATAATAAATAATTATGCAATATTGACACCTATTCAATTAATTGCACAATCGTCTGCTTGTAATTTTTCTCTACAGAGAGCAGTATAACTCATCAGGTTAAACTTGGAAAAAGTGTGAACGTACAAAACACAGGGGCAGAAACAGCCGAAGAAGATTTGCTGTCAAAAAATGATAAAAATAATGTTCATGAATTAGACAATTCGGATGAACTGAATGAAAGTGTTTCAGAAAGTTATGGCGATCAAATAAAAGTTGAAAATGCGAGAAATGACGAATCTGATGTCGGCGAAGCGTCTACGGAGGTAAAAGTGGGAGCCGTAACACCGAAAGCTATTGAAAATATCCTTACAGCTAGTCAATGCGAGGAAAATGATGGCAGAAATGATATTGACGTAGCATCAAAAAGCAATGGTTTTGAACACAACGTTGAGAAAGTTGAAGCCATGGTCGGTATTCAAGAGTCAGCGGATGTTTTTGAATTGATGAAAGAAAATGAACACTTATTTGATTCAGACAAACCCGCAAATGGTCCTGAACACAATATACAAAAACAATTTGATGAAGTACAATCTTTGATAGAGAATATTAAAGAGAATGAAAATGATAATTCTATTCAAAGAAAAGAGTGTATCAATGTGGATTGCTTACATTCATCGAACATGTTTTACGATGTTCCCGAATTCGTTATCAATCATTTCCATTTGAAGAAACGGCATAAGCAGATGTTTATTTGTGATGTTTGTTTTGATGAATGTATTCAAAAGTATGGTGTCCTATGTGCAAGTCTTCAAGACAAGCAGCCACTCCTTTTGGAAAAAATAAAATATTCCGGTTCTGTGGAGATAATTGACAGCAGCGACGAAGAGGATGAGATAGATACGAAAACGGACAGTCGAATTCAAGAAAAATTTGATGCGACCACTTTGAATTTGATTGAGGATAATTTAGAAGAAATTATGAGAGAATCATTTGCTAAAATTGATATCAAACAACAAATGAATTGGAATCAACAAATACTGTCAACGAAAATTGAACAAAACGAATGCAATGCAGACGAAATTCTCAGTCAATTTAAGCTCATACAGAAAACAGCTGATAAAATGTATTTGGAAACATATAGTATCAGAAATACACTGATCGAAAATGCGCAATCGCTTGACTTGACTACAGGCCGGCCAACACAAATCGTAAATGAATTTTATCCGCCAACGGGACAGCTGGTGCTGAGGCCACTGAACTCTCACACACTTTATTATTCATTTCGGAAAAAGCAAAGATCATGGGTCGCTTGCAAATTTGAAAAAGAAATTGAAATTGACGGTAAAAAGTTGAACTTGATCCGGTTTTTACGCGAAAGACATAATGGAACGAATACTAAGTACGTTGCTTTGAAAAATATTGCTTATGGAAGTCATGCTGAGTTCCGACTGAATGTTGGTACGAGAGTAATCGCCTTATGCAATGATAATTGCGACCCAAAAAATGGCAAAACTCGTTCGAAAATATGTTTTTTCCCCGGCGTTATAGCCGAACCGTTGAATTCATACACAAAATGGAGATACATGGTATTTTTTGATGACGGTTATTGCAAATATGTTCAGGTAATTTCAACCATAGCTATCATTCTATATGTAAATTTTTTATCATTTATCTGATACTCATTTTATTTGCATGCAGCACGAAGACGTTCGAGTCATATGCGAACAATCTGAAAAAGTGTGGGAATTGATTGACGAGGATGTTGCCAAAAATTATATCAAGGCTTACGTTGAAAATTTTAAAAAAGCCCAAAAGCGCCCAATCGTGGATTGTAAAAAGGGCCAAAAAATGATAACAGAATTTAACGGGCAATGGCTTACTGCCAATGTAATGGAAGTTGATGGAAGCTTAGTGCAAGTAAGCTTTGAGGGATCACAACACTCGGAATGGATCTATCGTGGATCTACCAGACTTCATCCACTTTGGAGACGATTGAACGGTCTCAATCAAACTAAGAATGCAACATTCGAATATATTGTGATCGATGATGACAAGGAACCATCTCGAACCGTTGACATACCCAAAGAAGAAGTCACAGAGTCTACAAGCTCAACAACACTTTCTCTGCAAAATCGAAAATTTGCTTCTCAAGGTAATAATACATATTATTAATAATCCTAATAAACTTTTGAACATACATATTAATAAAATTTGAAATTCCTAATAACAATTAAGCCGTACGTGATACTCCCCAACAAAAACAACGAGATCTGAATAGTAGAGCAGTCGCCAAAAAGTCCACTTGTTCAATAGCACCCAGTGTCATACATATGAATAATTCTACAATTTACTGTGACGAAGGTATTTGTCGAAGTTTTCTTGAAAATTCCCTAATTTTGTATTCTCTTCGAAGTATGTTCCATCAGAGGTAATAACATTATAATGATGATTTTTTTGTAGATAAGCCGAAAGGTAAAGTTGTCTACTACACAGCTAAAAGACACATTGAACCGAAAAAGTTCGTAAATCATACATGCGAACCGGGATGTCTTTTCCAAATAACTCATAATTTGAAACCTTATTCACCGTTGAGCAAACCTCTCTTAAGCGGCTTCGAACGCCAGATACAAAAGACAAAATTCAATAAAAAATGTGTGGTGTATCGTGGTCCATGTGGCAGAAGACTCCGTGACATAAAAGAGGTAAAATTATAATTAGAGAACACAAATCGATTGAATTTTCGCTGTTGAAACTAAAATTTATTATTTTCTTGTTTTTGATTGCGGCAAAGGTTCATTCATACCTGCGTATGACTAAGTGTCCATTAAATGTAGAAAACTTTGATTTCGATGTAGGTCTACATTGTTTGGCTGAATTCGTCGTTGATTCATATAAAATGAAGAAACCAGACATATCTGAAGGCGTGGAACAGATGGCTGTTTCGTGTGTTAATTCATATGATAACTCACAGGCTCCCCCATTAATATATTCGAATATTCGTACACCGACCGAAGGCGTCAATTTGAACTTAGATCCCGAATTTCTTTGTGGTTGCGATTGCATCGATGATTGTATGGATAAGACAAAATGTCAGTGCTGGCAATTAACTCTAGCTGGTGCAAAATTCGGTAATCCAGATACTCCTATTGATAAAGTGGGATATGAATTTAAGCGATTGTACGAGCATGTACCGTTGGGTATTTACGAATGCAACTCAAATTGTAAATGCAAATCAAATTGTTTGAATCGAGTGGTTCAAGAGCCTCTCAAAATTAAGTTGCAAGTGTTTAAAACGGTTAATCGGGGTTGGGGCATACGTACGCTTAACGATCTACCCAAAGGCTGCTTTGTCTGTTGCTATGCCGGCAATTTGCTTACTGAGAAAGTTGCCAATGAGGCCGGAGAAAGTCATGGAATGGATGAATATTTTGCAGGTAAAAATTTGTTTAGTTCCTTTTTTTTCTTTTTTTCTTTTTTTTTTTTTTTGTAATAATTGGCCCTTGAATCGATTTTTCGATCTTTAACTTCGTTGAATATAAAATCCGCAATCGCAGAGCTAGACTACATTGAAGTTGTGAGTCATTTAAAAGAGGGCTATGAATCAGATGTAGAAGAAAGTACCAACTCAAGTACGGATGAAGACTTTGATTTGGAACGTGAGGAGCAACATGAAAATGATGACAGCGACGATGAAGAATTTATGTCTCGTCATTATATGGCGGATAATTCGATTAAAAAATATCGATTGAGAAATCGTAGTTCGGTCGACACACGCAAAAAGCAAAGTGTAAATCCAACCACAGCCAAAGGAACGGATAAGAAAAAAGAATCTCATAGTTCATCGGACTCAGAAGGTGAATCAAGGCTTCAGAAAAACTTTATGGCAAGCGACACAATGCCAGACGATCCAGATGATGATCATAGCAGATCAATTCGTGCTCTTTATGGCAAAGATGAAGCAGTCTATGTCATGGATGCAAAGAAAACTGGTAACATGGGACGATATTTCAATGTGAGTTATTCACAAATTTTAATTATCCATTCGAAAGTACTTGTGTATAATACTGATTTTTTTCTTATCAGCATTCGTGTGGACCCAACCTATTCGTGCAGAATGTTTTCGTTGATACACATGATTTGCGATTCCCGTGGGTTGCGTTCTTTGCAATTTCACACATACGTGCAGGAACTGAGTTGACATGGAACTACAATTACGAAGTGGGCAGTGTTAAAGGAAAAGTTCTCATTTGTCAATGTGGTGATGCCAATTGCCGTGGACGAATTCTTTAAATTGCCGTCAACGATTTTTCATTAAAAACAAACGAATATTCAAATAAATTTTTTAATCATATATTTTGTGAGTATTCATTTGATGTTGGTTTTCACAATTTTGTTGTTCGCCCATGACTGAAAACATTTTCCAAACTATGATGTTAAATAAATATGAACGTCTCTTATTTGGAATTTCACTGTGCTTCACTGTGCCTAAAGCAGGCCACCGCGAAGAGCTAGCACTAAATGGAGAACTGAACCGCCCTGTACTTTGTAATCGGATGCGGTCTTGTCGTCATTCCTGTAATTAAAATTCATTACAATTTATGTGCATGTTTTTCTTACACCGAAAACAACAATCAAACAATAAGCTGCAAAAAACATATTTACATTTGCTTTCCCGAGAAAATCAATCGTTGTTGTTGTGGTGGAATGCCCTCTTTTTCTTCGACGCGTTCCTTGATGCGATCAACTTTATCTGTTGGCTCAATATCGATCTCGATTTCTTTGCCTGTTAAAGTCTTTTAGAAAAACACGATATTCGATTAGTGAACCATCTAAATAGATATCGTTTTCATATGCAATGCGGCAATCATAACTGAGCCACTCATTGGTTTTTGTCATTTGAACGAAATCGAATTATAGCAATCGAAATCGGAAAATTACTTCACTATTTAATATTACCTTCACTTTAATCAACATTTTCAATTTAATCAGTTTTTTTTTTCGGTTAGTAAAAAATAGAAAGTACAATTTCTGTATGAAATCCGAAATGCGCCAGAATATGTTTGTAGTTTTTGTCTAAATGTAAATGAAATGCGATTGCAAATTTTGAACATAATAGCCGCAATGTCAAAATCTAATGGTCGGTTCACAAAACGATTTATTTACGGAACGAAGGCAGCAAAATACGCAATACGAACAAAGATGCCAATCGAATACGATTGCAATCATAGATTAATTTGTGATCATTTTCAATTATCGAAATTTAATTTCGAGTTGACATGGAAAAATATATCAGAAATTTTCTGTGTCAACCATAGCAGAGCTGGTGTTATTTCCATACGCACCGTACCGAATTTATTACGTTTCGAAATTTCGTATTTCGTTTCGATGCCGCTTGTCAAAACTCGGCACTTTGCATGATTGTCGATCGGTTCAGTGGATGACATTCAACGTACCATCCATCTTTTTCTCAAATCATATTGGTCGAGGTAACACATGAATATTTTGTGATTCATTGAAAAAAATGCAATTTCGTTGTGAAAATATTGAAATAGTTCTCAAATATTGTCAAAAAAATAATTTTAAATGATTTTACTGTGAATCGACAATCAAAATTTCAGTCGATGCACTGAATTATTTGTGATAAATTGTGATTAAATAAAATTGTATTGTTCGGACATATATATTTCTTTGGCATTTGACTATTGTTTCATATACACAACCGCATTGACTCAATAGAACATACTGGCATTACAATAAACAAATACATTTACATTCGAAATTTGAATATTAACATTCGAATTGAATGAATAGTGAATAAACGAAGCCCATTTTAATTTTAATTTTAATTTCAATTTTATTCAGATGGTGGCAACAAAAATCATTAAATCGGGAGGCTCAGAGCCCGACGAATTCGAGAAAACCGTCAGCCAAGCATTGCTTGAATTGGAGTTGAATTCTGAATTGAAACCTCAACTGAGAGATTTGTACATTACACGTGCACGTGAATTGGAATTCGCTACCAAAAAGGTGATAACAGTTTTGAAAAATTAAACATTGCTACGAGTGGGAAAAAATCGAATATGGAAACATGTTTTATTCGAATATAACCTCAAATATCGCATTCACTTAATATGTTAGTGCTGCCGTCAATTTCTCCAAAACGGGATACTACAAACTGAATGCGATAAATCAAAAACCATTTAACTATTTGCCATTTTTTTGAATTTTTCATTGAAAAATGGATATAAAAGTGGTGACAATTCGATTTAATTTTCCATCAAATGCAAATATTTACCGGTGTTGATAACCAATTCAAATAAGTTTTTGTTCGCATCTTAGGCTATCATCATCTACGTTCCAGTTCCAAAGCAAAAAGCTTTTCAAAAAATCCAAACCCGTTTGGTCCGTGAATTGGAGAAAAAATTCTCTGGCAAACATGTTGTGTTCGTTGCTGAGCGTAGAATTTTACCAAAACCACAACGTAATAAGCGCAACCCATTGAAACAAAAGCGTCCACGTTCCCGAACATTGACTGCTGTCTTCGATGCTATCTTGGAAGATTTGGTTTTCCCAGCTGAAATTGTTGGCAAACGTATTCGCGTTAAGTTGGATGGTTCTCAATTGATCAAAGTTCATTTGGACAAAAATCAACAAACAACCATTGAACATAAGGTGAATATTAATTGTAATCAAAGCTCATTATCGTATTTAATAATTGCCATTGTGTTGCTCATATGATTCAATTTTAAATCAATGAGTGTCTAAATATTTGGCATACATTAATTGACTTTTTAAGCTTTACAAATGGTTCCATGATCATTGGAACTATATGATATTATGAAAGGTTACATTATTGCAATGCAAACGAAAAACAAATCGCATCATTCTAATCTCTGTCTGATATGAAAATCAAGAAAATATTGCCATTGTGTTGCTAATATGATCATCTTCAGATCAATTAGTGTCTAAATTATTGGCATACATAAATATTTCCATATATTTCTTTACTGTGCTTTCACTTAATGAAAGTATCAGTTATACGCAATGGTGACAGACCAATGACGATTTGTGATTTATTGAATGAGAATTTTGCGAATCAACTATATTTGTTTAACAGTTAAGAAAAAGTGTTTACTGAAATGCTAATTTTACTATTTTTTCTGTTTATAGGTCGATACCTTCACATCTATCTACAAGAAATTGACCGGCCGTGAAGTTACATTCGAATTCCCAGAACCATATCTATAAACGATTCTTATATGTCTGGAACATCGATAAAAAAATAAATCCATCCTTTTTAATCGATTAAACGAAGAAATAAACAAAATGTCTTTCATTTCAACAGTTTTTCACATATATAGAAATGATCAGTTCAATAAATGTTGGCAACGATTGGTTAATCTAACCAAATTTGTCGGCTTTCTAGTCCCTATTGAAAAAAAAGAACAGAACTCTTTTCCGATAGGGATTCAGTGACATTCTGAAATTGCAACGACAATGTTGAATGAATAAAAAATAATGCAAACATACTGCAGGGTATCAACGGTGACACTGCTTGATAATTTGGCGTATAGTAATTTTAGTCTTCATTTTTCTGGTCGCGTATTGAACGCTATTCCTACTTAAAATAGAAGCTAACACAACAATTAAAATAAATATTAATTATAAAAATATAGAAAATAGTGAAAATAAATAATGTCGATAGTGTCAACATAATCCGGAATTCATTTATGTTTTTGAATCACATTCCGTCTTTGGTAAATTTTTTATTCAATACAATTGGTGATAATTTTTTTTCATTTTTTGTCGCAAAATAATATACTGTCGATTTACCGATAAATACCAAAATATCATAGTATCGATTGTTCATGTGTATGAACCGATTGTTATTGTTGCTTTGTGTTCTTAATCCATTTTTAATTATTTAATTTAAATTTGAAATTATTTTCTTTTGTCGCGTGCCGAAATTATACCGAAATTATATCGAAACACGTTCCATTAACAGAAGTCTATTATTATTTAGTCATCACTCTGATTCACTCTGAACATAACTTCTTATCGCAAAAAAACTAAGGCTTCAGTGTGTTAAAACGGAAATGTATTCCGCTCTAGTATTTCTAGTTTCGATATTGTTGGATATGTACAATAAATGTGACATTCAATGTGAAAATTCTAAAAAAAAAAATTATATTAACAATTTATAATAATTTATTGTTTATTGGAAGTTATATATTGAATTGGTAAGTGACCAGTGACCAGTGACCATATCACCATTTTATTGAGTGAACGATCAGAACAGAACACCCGAAATATGCTAAAACTGCTTTCAAATCGGTCGCATCAACGAAAGCAATGGGAAATTTAAATGAAATGAGCGGTGAGTAGTTAAATGGATTGAATATTTAAATGAAAAAGTTTTTTCGCGCAAAGCACTAATAACACATTTCATGTTAGCTATTCCTTATGAAATTTTAGGCATACGAAATATAACTAATCGACGATCTCTAGCCCCTCTAATAGTCGGAATTTTGGTTGGATTTTTTGTAGCAACAGTTCTTATATCGGCTTATCCAAAATCGTTTTTGTCGAATATTTTTGGCAATTCACGTTATGTTGAGTTACGTGATCCTCATACGGGAAATGATTTGGCTGATGCCGAAGGTCCACAAAAAGATATTGGTTATCACAAAGCCCATGAAGGCGCACATGCCCATGAAAATAAAACATTAGCCGAACAACTACAGAATGATGTTCGAGTACTTTGTTGGATTATGACCAGTCCGAAAAATCACCAAAAGAAAGCTAGACATGTTAAACGAACGTGGGGTACACGTTGCAACAAAATTATTTTTATGAGCTCTGTTCACGGTAATAAACACTTTAACTGTCATTTTCTAATTATCATACAGTAAAGTCTCTATAAAAGGACCACTCTCTTAGACGACTACTATTCCTCATTTGGGAACGAATAAGCCGGCTACGGAAAATGGTCCTTTCAAAGGACCTATACTCTATATAACATAATAATATTCGATATAAATAATTGTGATTCTTTTGCCCAATGAAAATAGATGATGAAATTGATTCGGTGGCGTTACCCGTTAAGGAGGGTAGAAACAATTTGTGGGCGAAAACCAAAGAGGCTTTCAAATATATATACGAACATCATTTGAATGATGCCGATTGGTTTTTGAAAGCTGATGACGATACCTATGTTATAATGGAGAATTTACGTTATATGTTATATCCATATTCAGCTTCATATCCAATTTATTTTGGTTGTAAATTTAAGCCATTCGTGAAACAGGTTACTTACTTACATATTTAATACATTGGTCGAATGGAACAATAAATTTATTATACATGTAGGGCTATATGAGTGGTGGTGCAGGCTATGTGCTCTCTAGAGAAGCAGTTCGACGTTTTGTTCAGAATGGAATTCCAAACGAAAACAAATGTAAACCGGGAAATGATGGAGCAGAAGATGTAGAAATTGGTAATTAAAGGACTATACAATGAACACTGTACACTATATATACAAAGCATTTGTATTCTCAATTCTAAATTGAATCAATATCTTCCAATTTTAATAGGGAAATGCCTAGAACGAGTGAACGTGTTAGCTGGTGATTCACGAGATGGACTTGGCAGGGGTCGATTCTTTCCATTCGTTCCTGAACATCATTTGATTCCTGGTCATGTTGACAGGAACTTCTGGTATTGGAAGTATATTTTCTATGAAACAGACGAGGTATGAGCGTAATAATTGCTTCAATTTCATATTCAACGAATCGAGCCCGTGTAATTTCAATAAGTCTTATTTTCTGTTTTCACTACAGGGTTTGGACTGTTGTTCAGATAATGCCATATCTTTTCATTATGTCTCTCCGAATCAACTATATGTTCTCGAGTATTTGATTTATCATTTGAGACCTTATGGAATCGTAGCTCATTCACAGCCTTTGCCTGATAAGATATCATTCTCAGATATTCTAGGAGAAAGTGACGATCAACATTGATTTCTATAAGAAGAATCAAAGCTAAATATTTCACTCAGGAAAAAGTTTTTCTTTAACCAAAAGATCAATGAAAAATCTCCGAGATTTTTCAGTTAAGATTTTACAAAATCTAATGACAACAAATAGATATTATTTAGTCATATAGTAAATTGTGCGAAATACAATTGGTATAGGCCTGAAACAATATATAGTTATTAACGATTGATATTGCGACTGTTGGGACTTTATTGATCAAAGAATGTATCATACCAAAGTTAATTCGAATTAATTTTAAAATTAAGTGAACTCTATGGATAGAATACGCTCGAAAGAGGCACATATTTGTGTGACTTTTATCCGAGCTCGATTGGTAGGACTTCATTTGGTGTCATTTGCGAAAAATAATAATGGAAAAATTAAAGATTTGAAAAATAAAAGAAATAAAACAGTTATGGATTTGAAATATTAATGTAAGTAAATATGTAAATTTTTCAGATGACAGTATCGACATGTATTTCGATAGGGATATTTGAAATGTCAAACTGACTATACTATCAATAATGTGCTTATGGACTTCAAAATAGACACACGTTGTTCTTAAATTTGAGATTAGATGTTGAAATTAATTGTATAGTTTAGAAAAAGATGACGAAAGTACGAAAAACTATGGAACCTTTAACACAGGTGATACAATATATCGAGAAATCTACTAAAACGCCAAGCGATTATCTGATGTAAGTTGGACAATATGATGTATAGCTTCGAATATTTCATATCACATAACCTGAGATTTCACAACAATAAAATAAAATTAAATGTTAAATGTTTTTCATTTTTTTCAGAGAACACACGGATCATGCGGAAAGGAACCGGCTTTTGTTAAAAACTCTATTTGATTATGCCAAGTCGTCTGGATCGCACTTCCAGTCAGATAGTCTACCTGATGAGTTGTATGTGAATCAAATGGACGAAGAACAAATATGGCAACAACTTGAAATGCAAAATAATTCATTCTGGGAGAAATGTATGGCAGACACTTGTCGTTTGCTGGCCGTTAACGAAAATAAGCTCCGCGCAAATATTAAATATGCCGATGAAGCGAGCGATGAATCAGAGTCAAGTGGAAATGAGATCGAGCAGAGCCCGTCCGCTGAAAATAAATGTGAATCTGAAATAGAATATGGTGATTCGGAGTCAGAGAAGAAATCTGATGACTCGGAGTCAGTAAATGAGAGTATGGGTCTGAAAAACAATTTTTCTGCAAACCGACAAAGAAAATCAGTGGTAGATGACGAATTTTTTAATTTGAATGAAATGGAAGCATTTTTAGACCACGAAGACAAAAAAGAATTAGATCGATTATCTGGGAAGAAGCAACCGAAAGATAATATTGATGAAGATTCGAGTGAAGAAGAAATCGATTATTTCAATGAAATTGATAGCTACGTTAAAAACTCGAGCTCTATGATGTACAAAGATTTTTTTGATGCCGAAGGCCAGCAAGATCGAACAAAAGAACAGACGATTGAACGGAAAAGAAGAGAGCAAGAGGCGAAAAATCTACGTAAAAATCATGAGATGAAAGAGGATTTAGGAATTGACGATAGTGAAGAAGAACAAGCCAGCGACAGAAGCGAAGATAATCAAGAAAAGTCCGAATTTGACTTGCGCCAAGATCGTCTCAAAAATCGAATCCAACAATTGGAGGCGAATGCACTGGCAGAAAAGCCCTGGCAACTTAAGGGTGAAATAACATCTGTTGTCAGGCCGAAGAATTCATTATTAGAAGAGGTCTTAGATTTTGAATCAACATCAAGACCAGCGCCAATTATTACTGAAGAAACTACTTTGTGCCTAGAAGATATAATCAAGCGTCGCATTAAATCGAAAGCTTGGGATGATGTTGAAAGAAAAATAAAACCAATCAATGATAATCAAGATTTTCGTAAAACTCTCGTTTTGTCGCAAGAAAAGAGCAAAGAATCATTGGCTCAAATTTATGAAAAAGAATATTTGGAAAAAGTGCATAAAATGAACAATGTTAATGATATTTCAAAGCCTGATGAGCCGCCAGAACATACCGAAATCAGGAAGGCAATCAAAGATCTATTTGTGAAATTAGATGCACTCTCGAATTTCCATTTCACAGCCAAGCCGGTAGCTGCAGAGGCCAAAATTATTACAAACATTCCAGCTATTGAAATGGAAGAGGTCGCACCAATTGCTATTAGTGATGCAACATTGCTGGCACCAGAAGAAATCAAAAAACGGCCCGTTGGTACTGAAATCGGAAAATTGGAACGCACCGACACGGACAAAAAACGTGAACGGCGTAAGAAAAAACTCAAGCAAAAAACAATCAAACAGCAACAGGAAAAGCGGATAGAAGAAAAGGAAAAATTTGGCATCAAAGTCACAACTAAGGAAAAACAACAACAGCTAGTCAAACAAGTGACCAAGAGTAGAAATGTGATCAAGGTAAGTTGATTGTAGGCAGACTTGAAAATTCTATAGGACGAACACATGATGATTCTATTGATCGAGGACAATCACCTGATGTCCAGAAAAACTCATAAGGTCATCACAGAATTCTTACAGTAAAAATATTGAACGCGAAGATCACAGAAGCAGCAGCAACCAAAAATGATAAAAAAAATATTAAAGAAATCATTCAATGAGCTCTTTTTCTGAAAGAATATCCTTTATTAATTCAAATAGTCATGTGATCATTGATCATTCACGAAACAGCAGTTGAAATAAATCAACTTCCATAATAGGATATGGTTACAAATTTCAAAGTCACTTGTATTATTTACTTTGAATGAAATCCAGGGTTTCTAAATCGTACACATCCATACACTTTACCGAAGTGTTTACGGTGCACACCAATCGTTTACCAATGCGTCATTTTATGTGTGACCACAACAGAAGTCAAATGGAGGCACCAATACTAACATCTCGAAGCAAACTATCTGTGTGCCCACCAAAAGTTGGCTGTCAATGCGGTATACGATTGGTGTACACTATGTGTACACTTTTCAACTAAATTTACATATAAACCTAGCAACTCTGAAACAAAAATCTTTTCTTTATTAATAGCCGTTAATAATAATAATTATTATTATTTTCCTAATTGGATCGAAGTTGCTTTTTTATCAATTCACAATATTCACTCGATTGAATTTCTGTTCTTTTTTTCTCTTTTTACAGGGCAAGAACACTGCTGATGACGAGACTCGAGCGTTAAAATCATCAAAGAACTTCTTCACACAGTTACAGGATAACGTCACCACAATTAAATCAAAGTCACTTGGCAAAAAGAAGAAATCCACTTCCGATTTATCACAACATGAGTTGAGTGCGAAGCGCTTCAAGCTGTAGTTTTGCCTTGAATGAATTTCATTCCAAAATACAAGTTTTCGTAGTACTAAATAAATAATTGGAAAATAAAATCGAGTGCATGTTTTGTATTGTTTTATAACAGAAAATCTAAACTGACTAGCTAGTCTCCTTGAAGTTCGTCTAGAAACTCCGACACTCTGAAAAGATTTATAATTCATACAATGCATTTTGTATGTAGCACGTTACAAGAGTTCAGATGGCTTCAATATCCACCGGGTAGAGGTAAAAGAATAAACCAATTAGTGAGAATACAATTCCAATTAATAATACACTCTGACGTAATTCCAGTGGAATTTGGCGTCAGTATTGCAAAGCGATGTGTAACTTGCCTTATAAAAATAATTTATTATCGAAAACCACACAAAGTTGCGCAAATGAAATGAAATGATGTTCTAATATATGAAATTAAAATGAATGGATAATATTAATCGAAAATCATTTATTTTTTTCGAACTCCAAATGCTGAATCATTCAAAAATACCACAACAAATTCGAAAATCTGCATGCATTGGACCGAACCATTCAAATAGCTGGCTAGGTTGATAGTATCGATGCGCGGTTAGTTTGTTTTCGATTTTTTTTTTCTATGAATGTCGTCACGTATTCCGTCACAAGGTGAACCATTACTACATGATTCCGCATTAGGTGTACGTTTTTATGCACCATAGGTGCATCACTACTTTTGTTAATTTTTTCTTTTTCTTTTTTTCTTTTACTTTTCCGCCATCCATAATGATGGAACAAATATTGGTTTTGAGTGTTGTTGTCGTTGGGTTTTTGGTTGTGGTGGTGGTGGTGGTTGGACAGTTTGGCGACCCCCATTCAATCTATAGGTTTTTGGTTGTGGTGGTGGTTGTTAGTTATTCCAATAACTCTTTCCCAGTCTACTATAAATCAATGCAAACTTTTTTATAGTGCAGAGGGAGTTCTCAGAATGAACCCTATTGATTTTGGAGGTATGAGACCTCATAGAATTTTTTTTCTCGCTACTACAGTGTACCCTATGAAATTTTTTTCTGAAAATTTTTGAATTTTTTTTTTCGAAAATTTTTTTTCTCCTCAATCGTTCGGAAATCGTCGAGAACGCGTAGAAAAACAATTTTTTTTGAAAACCCTTGCATTTTAAAAAAAAAATTTGAAAATTTTTTGAATTTTTTTTCTTGTCATTCGATTGGAAATCGTCTTAAACGAGTAGAAAAATCAATTTTTTATTTTCAAATTATTACCAGAATTTTTCATTTTCAAATTTTTTTTCCAAATTAATTCTTTGGTGGTTAATTTTTGCGTTGAACAAAAAGATCTGAAATTTCAGGTCGACGCAGTCACTAGAAATTATTATCAATAAACTCGTTCAAATTAGGTTTAATGGAATTATGGTACGACCTCTGGTGCATATTAGTGAATTTGGTACGACCGAATTCTGTCTTGTTTTTTTTCTTCGAATGTTTGAGGAAACGTTGATGGTATAATGCATTTGAAGAATTCGTACGAATCAATATACGCTTATTATGTGATTGGCAAGTTTTATTGATGAAAAACATCATCAATTTAATCAAAAATCAAAAATTCTATGATTACTGGCACATAATGTGATTGACCTCCGTCTTCGAGCAACGAATTATATATGCGCGCCATTAATTTGATTCACTGTATGGAGATACTACATACACTGGTGAAAAAAAGGTTAAACCCACTTAAAATTTTAGGTTTTTTCCGAGAAAATGAAAATATTTCGATAATGTGTTTTAACATAAATTTATGAGGAAATTTTTACGTCATAATCACAGAAAAATTTGTATGAAAAATATAAAAATACGATTTTTTCCAATTTATTTATTTTTACCCTCTGAAAGTTCGACATAAGGTAAGACTCACTCGATTTTTTGACTATATCCTTCACATAAACTGCATTTAATACAGAGAGACCTCCCAATAACGCAGGGGCCAAATTTTTTTTTCCCGTTATCGGGAGATTTCCGTTTTTGGGGAGGATTTGCTAAGAAGACAGTGTAGGGAATAAATTAAGCAAATAATGTTAGCTATGAATGATTTCAGTATATTTTTGTATAATTTTGTCAGTTAAACAATATTTTTATATATATGTGATTTGTTTATTTATTTAAGAAGCTGTCAATGGTTGTTTGTTTGGTAGGCTTAGAAATGACTGCACCTTGAATCAAACGAACACATTCTTCTGTTTTATTCAATAGTGGCTCCAAGCCTTCTTTCGATGCAAACAATTTTATTTGATATAGATATTCCGACGCATTTGAATGACTGAATATTTTATTCGAAACTTCTTGTGATCTTGAATAAGATGGTACTTTTGCTTTATCGACAATCGGTTTTGATTCACTGCTTTTTTGCCCCTGAAGAAGAACTCATTCTCAATAATTCGAACAACTTATCGGATCCTATTTTGAAGATGGACTAAATGCAATGAATTGCTTTTTAAATCAACACGAGCTTAAAATATTCAACTAACGCGCAGTCATTATCGAAACAAAATTAAATTCAATAACAATCTAACAAACTTTCCATTGTTTTGAAAAAGATATGCGAATAAAACTTTGCTTTCTGTTGCATTTCTCAAAATAAACAATTCGTCCATTTGTTATCAATTCATTTTCGCATATGTCTTCGATTCCAAATAAAATCCAATCATAAACATAAACATTTCGGCCGTGAAAACAATATCTGCTTACAGTGCAGAGGAATAATGACAACGAATTGCGATTTAATTAAATCATTTATCTTTTTTTTCGAGGCACTGATTTGTTCGGTTACATTTCAGTTTTACCGAATTTTGTTCAGAAAAAATTCCGTTATCGGGAGGTATATCTTCCGCTATTGTGAGGTCAATTTGTATGGGCACTCTCAATGGCCAAATCATTTTTCCGTTATTGAGAGTTTTGGGAGGTTTCTCTGTAATATTAAATTAATTTTTACATCATCCCCTCTGATTATTATTATCATCGGGGTGGCCGAGAGAAAAACTTCGAATAACCAAAAATTCCACAAACGATTAGTTCTCATTGACGAGTGAAAAATAAGGATGAATCAGTTGTTGGATGACAATAAACAGCACAAACTAAGGAAAAAATTATCATTAACCAACTAAAGAGCCTCTCATTCGTATGCTACGGGATAGGTGAAGTTTAAAAATTTCAAAAATGACATCTATTGACTGACTGATAAACTATGTACATTGTTGTTCGCGCGCACTCACACAGTGACAGAGCCATTCGTACATAGACATAGTTTCGCGCCATTCAATCAATAGGTGGTGTTTATTTGTCAGTTGGACCCATTAAGAGGCCCTGACCAACTAAAACAGCCAAATGTTTGCCAGACTGGGCTATAGAATGGCCATCTGGTATACACAATACATACACATATACGCCGCTATATTGCCATGGTACTTGCCCAAGTATTATTGCCCAAGTATGCCCAAATATACGTACAGTGGCAAATTATTTCTCTCTTTCTAACTTCCCCGTTATTTGTATACGGAGCGAAACTCTCTCTCTCTCTCTCTCTCTCTCTCATTCTGCATTCGTGAATTCTCATGTCCATGTGACATTTCAATTTCGAAACGTTGACTGTTTTCGAAAATCATCATTAGTAGCCAACCTACAACCAACCGAAATAATATCACTAAAAATAATCCTAAAATAATCATTAAATCTATTTATCTTTTTGGATTTCAACAATTAAATTCAATTAAGCTGTCTTTTCAATTCATTTTTACTATATTGCATTTTTATCAATTAATACATCGATATTCTTGATACATGAAATTAAAGAATATTATCTTTGCATTGGATTCGTACATCTGCATTGGTAAACAATGTCTTCGAAATTGAAATGTCACATGGACATGAGAATTCACGAATGCAGAATGAGAGAGAGAGAGAGAGAGAGAGAGAGTTTCGCTCCGTATACAAATAAGGGGAAGTTAGAAAGAGAGAAATAATTTGCCACTGTACGTAGATTTGGGCATACTTGGGTGTACCATGGCAATATAGCGGCGCATATGTGTATGTATTGTGCATACTAGGCATAGTGCTCAATACCAGATGGACATTTTAACTCAAAAGAACAAATTATATTGAGAAGGACCCAATCGAAAGAATTATGTTTGCTTAAATGATAAGAAAATTAAGACAATAATGTTAATCATCAAATTAAGCTCGAGAAATAAGGTCTACCCCTAAAACAAGTGATTTTACCCTCCAAGTTGTGCCATCCTAATTTTATGTCACTAAGTTGTTGAGATAAGGATATATTTAAAAAGTCAAGTGACCCTAACCTTATTTAATTTTTTTTCTTTTCAAACGATTTTTTCTTTGATGATGACGTAAATAGCCTCTTATAAATTTTTGTTAAAACAAATTATCGAAATATTTTTATTTTCTCGGAAAAAATCGAAAATTGTAAGTGGGCCTAACGTTTTTTTCACTACTGTATGCCCGCTCGTTCATTCATTTCCATTGTTTTATATTGAGAGATACACAAGAATCAAATAACAACAGAAACCAGTTTTTCGAAACAAAATTTGCTGTTTAATAAAACCCTATTGTTTAATGACATCTAAAGATTTTAATCAGATTCGTTTGCAGTGCATATTTGAGCAACGGGCATTGAACGGAATGAAAAGAATACATGAATATTGTTATTTACATTGACTATGACTATAAACATGAATTTATTAACTCAACACTCAATACAACAATGTGACAATTAATGTGATCAGTTCGCATTTGCGAAGATTCTTCATTATACACGGACCACATGAAGATCTTTTAGTTATCATTGAATTCAAAACGAAATTCATCAAACGATATTTCCGATGGACAATGAACAAGCCCATAACAGGAAAATAATATGTGAACATATATGTATGTATGTAAGTTTAAATTGAAAATATCTTCATAGCGATGTATATGTTTCTCATACAACATTAGCGTAAAGCAATCTTCAGTTTTGCACAAAAGAAACAAAGAATTTTTAAGTGTGAAGCGTTTAATCTTCAAAATTCAAAACAATAAATATGTGAATGATGTTCGAATTTGATGTCGTTTTTGTATGTGTCTGTGATTCATATACATACTTTATATTGTACATTATACATATATATAAATGTATGTCGAATTGTGCTCACTAAGTGTTTGCCAGTGTGAGAAAAAAAAGAAACGAAATCAACACGAGGAATAACCATTCGCACTGTGAAGAGAAGAGAAGAGAATGTGTTGTAACTGTTCAATCGAAATAATATTTACCGAAGAGCTAGTTATACAATATTCGTTCGGCTGAACGGTAGTTTTATACCTCTTCCATTGGACCATTACTTTAAGAACCGAATGTGAATATTCCAATTGGAGATTTATATATATGAATTACAAAATACTGTGTACTAAAATTTGTTCTCAACAATAAATGCCATTGGAATTGATAAAAAACGTTACCAAATCGAAAAGAAACCATCCATTTAATTGAATTTTAAACTAAAGTGAATGTGTTTATAAGAAAATAACATTAAAATCATAATTATTGTTAGCAACTTCAACTTATGCATTTTAACACTGGACAAATATGAGTGACCTGCATAAATTTTAGTTAAAATTATCAGTAAAACTTATTATCTAACAAAGCAAGCCGAAGCTGAATGAGTGAAACTTTTAAACTTTTAAACTTTTAAAGTCATCTGTTATTATTTATTTGCATTATCGCGCTCATAGCAATAAAACATCATATTCAGTGATTTGTTTGAATATTTAAAGAGCCAATTTGAACAAGAAAGAAACTATCATTTGCAGAAAAAAAGCGACGAACACCATAACGCCTAAAGAGGCATCGTTAAAAAACACGACAATATTCACGTTTTCATTTTGCATTTACGGTTGAACTACGTATGACTACGTTTGTCCGTGATAAAGATTTAGCAAATATTGTGTGAATGCAACATTGAAATAACAAATACATGGAAAATTGTAAATTGCGATAAGTGAATCGTGAGCGAAAGCGAGAGTGAAAAGTAAAATCAATTTGAAAAAGAAGAAGAAAAATAAATATACGAATATACGCAAGCACATACAATTTGTTATGAGTGAAGATCGATCGTGCAAATTGACCAGAAGAATAAAGTGCAATTCGATTGTTCGTGACATGTGATTATGTATTTAAATCATTTCGTGGAATTCCAATGATTTCCTTAGATTTTCAATCAAAACCAGAGTGTAAGTTATTATCAATTAAAGTTCTAAAATGGCCGAGTCCTAAAATGGCCGATTAATGTGCATGTTTGCTCATTATGTTTCAGCGATGTTTTTTTTTAATGGCAAACTATGAGGCAATGTTATTTCACAATTGTTTTTATTTACATTCATTTTAGTATATGTAATGTGTAAAAGTGTGAAGTGTAAAAGCGTAATGTCAAAGCGTAATATCCATAGTGTAATGTATGTCAAATTCATCTTTCTGAGTTTTAATCTACAACCATCAAAAATGCTACCAGCATCATCATTGGATCATAATGACCGAGACTTCGATTACGATGAGTTGTTTGTGAATCGATGAAAAATTATAAAATATTTTTTGAAAATTGAATTATTCGGGGAATTTCCTTGAATCTATAATTTGATCTGCTAAGTGAGAAAACGTTCCTCAGTTTGACTGAATTTAATACAAAGATATTTTAAATGGGCGTGAGCTATAGTTCCGTATTCAAAGTCAACAGAGATTGCGAAAAAAAAACGTGCAACTTGTTTGTACCCAATATTCAACGTCCAAATGAACAACAAATCGATTATTAATATATGTATTATTATTTATTAAAGTTTAACGTGAATGACATGAGTCATGAGTCAGAGCATTACAACAATTCTACTGTAGCAAAAACCTATAACAAAATCAATCGACAGTATAAAATTGAGTAATTTGGTGGAAATTAAGTTCTGCTTGTCGATTTTGTTTGAACTTGACTATTGACTATACTAAAATATATAAATTCATTTAACATTGACATTCGGATATACAATATAATTCAAACGAATATGTCTTGTTTTTTGCACAAATCTTTGCATTGGTTTTATTATTTTGTCTACATTTCGCTATTTATTTCGATTATTTTATGGATCAATTCTAATCATTAAATCAATTCATTTGAACTTATCTGTCTTCAATAAAACCTATTTCTCTTTCTCTTTATCCAATTTCGTTCATCTTTTTTTTGTTCTTTTAAGTTTGTAGCTTAAATCGTTTCACAAAAAAACGTAAATTGGAAAAAATCATTGTTTGTTTGGGGTTATAAGGTATTATCCGTGAATGTTATTGGGTTTTAATCATTGATTTCCAAAAATCAATGAATGATGAACTTGAAATATTTTCCGATCACGAACCCCATTGACTTCTTTTGGGAAAAAACTGAATTTTTTTCATGAATTATTGCGATGTCGCCAATGTTAAAACTATCGATGGATTCCGTGATCAACATCCTTTCACGCCATGTATTCATATTATGTGTAGTTTTGCTGGGATTGGATCAATTTCAGTTATTCTGGATTTAAATCTTTCATTTTCCAATTAAAACAGTCAGAACAAAATTGTAAAGTTTCATGAATGCTAAGAAAAGATTCATTCCGTTCAGTTGTTTTTTAAATAGTGAAATTGGTGATTTTTCAATTTTAAATCAATGGTATATACCGAATCGGATACAGTGAGTCTTGGATTAGTTGGTACTACCAATTTGGTAGGCGTCAATTGGTAATGCTTAAGTATTCTACAAAGAATTTTTCGTATTTGTTTCATTCAAATTTGGTTGATGAGAAATATAAATTGCTCACTTTATTGCTTCGGTAATTACATGTTTCGTTCAGTATGAGTAGACCGAGAAATGCAATCATTGGATCGTTATTATACAAACATATTATTATTATTGATGTTGCGATGCGAACCCAGATAAAATTCAACGGAAACGAATTCATTTAATTAAAAAATGCATATACAATCAAATTTATTATGGAATCGCCCCAAATTCAGAAAATATACGTACGAATGTTGAGATCTAAGGCACGATGATAATGAAAACGATCAATATCAGACAGTCATTTTAAAATACCACAGTTCAATGTAAATCAGAATGTTTTCGTATTTTCATTGTGCAAGAATTTGGTTCACGATAACAATTTAAAAAATGTCTGCTACTTTGCTGGTCTATAAAAAAATTTTGCAAACTGGATTCGTTCACTTGAAACATTTCAACTTTTAACTATAGCGTGATCACAAAACATCACAGAGAATAACACAGTCGTGGGAAATAAACCTATAATTAGTTAAAACTCATAAGTCCGAAAACAATTCCAACAACAATTCCTGATTCATTGAACGAATATGAAAAAGAAGAGAAGTAAAATGAATTCCGTTCGAAAAGCGACAAAAAGAGAAAAAAAAATATGTGACAATTAATATACGTGTGCACCTCTAAAGACATCAGCAATTGTCATGCATTTTTACAGTATACGATTCATAGGGCACGAGCGAATACACATTTGTATAGTATACTATTATTTTTTATTTATGTATAATGTAATTGTGAATGGAATTTTTGATGGGGATATCATAATTTCAGTGTGGTAGAGATCGATCAAGACTATGTCCGCTACTCAAAACAGCTGTTCAAATTGAACAGGCTCAGATCGATCGAAATGTTCAAAGATCGATTTCATTCAATATTCTTACTTTGATCGAAACGGTACAGAGCTCGGTTTAATTATTTGAATGGTTTCCGTTTTTGTGTTGCTTTCAATACCAGGCTCAAACGGTTTAATATGTTTGATATATAATGAAGAGAAACGTTTAACTAATTTATTAATAAAATATGTTTGATTATTATCATTTCAGTATACTTTAATCTAAGAAGCTTTCAACTAACAGCAAACGTTACACGGGATTCGATTAGCTTAGACGAAGAAGAGGATGGGATGGTACGATTTATTCCATAGCAATGATGGACCAACGCTTTACACTGTTTCAAATAGAACATCCGTCACTTACGATGTATCAATTGTGGCTGTATGCATTTTATTTGCTACATTATTTTTCGCATTTATTATTATATTTCCGGGAGTAAGAAAACAAGTGAGTTCTGGTTTTTATGGATTTTGTATTCATTTCCTTCGTTCTTTGTGATCATTTTAATTTAAAATCAAACCAGTTTTGGTTATTGAATGCTTGAATATTTATATCTTGTAAAATTTTATGTTTTTGATTTTTTTTTTCTTTGCATTGAACAGAGATTTTCAACGTTTTTAACAGTTACCTTAAGTTTATTTGTCGGTCTAGTCATTTTGGGTGAGCCAATTTTGTGTGTTTTTGTTTTGTCTTAAAAATTATTGTGTGATTCAACGAGCAGCTCATGTCTCTTTAATATCACATGAATATTGTATATTGTATATGCATTTCGTAATTATAATAAAATAAATCAATATATTTTTCTAGTTACACGTTTGGGATCAGCGTGGCATGTTTCCTCAACTCACATTGTGGCGCCATATCGTTCATTTTCTCGCGAAAAAATACCTGGCACGATTGGTGGATACATTGGTTTGATGCACGTTAACATCACACTCAAAGGTAAGTTTTAATTTGTTCTTAAAAGCTATGCCTTACCATGAACTTATGTGATTTACTTCTTAACACATAATAATAAATATTGAATTATCATTGAATCATGAACAGCACTTCCAGTAGGAAATTGGACGGATCGAGATATTGATTTTAATGAGCAATTTCGATGGGATGCCGCCAATGATATGCAAAATTCTTACCGACTGGCACTTAAACGTGGTCTACCGTATCCAATTTTGACTGTGGCCGAATATTTCAGTTTAGGACGCGAGGGATTTGCTTGGGGTGGCCAATATCGTGCTGCTGGATATTTTGCAAGTATTATGCTTTGGGCATCACTTGCATCGTGGCTGTTAATGAATTTATTGTTGGTAGCTGTGCCAAGATACGGAGCATACACAAAAATTGTAACCGGATTGCTATTGATAAGCACAAATTTAGGATATTCATGGTTGGTGCCAAAACCGCCGTTGATAATAATTGTCGAGGGCGGACGTTTGACTTTCCATTTCGGTTGGTGTTTTTGGCTAAATTTAGTTGCCGGATGTTTATGCTTATTGGTCGGCATCATTATTTCGGTTATTGACTTAGTTTGGCCGCACACTTTTTCAACAATAGTTGAAGTTTATTTCGATACGCCATATGATCGACATGTTATTCTTGAGGAATCTCACGATGTTCGATACCAAAAACGAAATAGCCGCGGAATGGATGAAAGTCTAGGTCACAAAATATTACGACGTTTATCGTCGAAGACTCGAGATTTTAATGTTAACGCAACCGGTATCGACAATAATGCATATCAACGCGATGTACCCAATTCACCTTGGCATTATTCACAGAGAACGAGACCATCAATTCATCCACCATTAAACCGCACCATTTCAGAAGACTCCAACTGTTCAGCACAAATGGAACTGCAGCCAATACAAAAAATGGTGCTATCCCGGAAAATGCCGTAAGTTATCATTTCCATTTTTCTTGGATCCTAAAAATTTTGTACATATGTTCAAATGCTTAATCCAAATATTGTATTCAAAATTTTCTACATTTCCAGACAACCAATAGCTGAGCAACATACAGTCGACATAAATTGGTGAACCCAGCCGTTGAAAACGATTTTAATCTTTATTTCATTTGTTTAATCGTTAAGACCATGTGAACTGTAAAATATCCTGAATCAGACGCCAATTGATATAATAAAATGATAGACATTCAATTTTAGTTTTAAAATTCATTTTTGATGTTTCACTGTGGTGCAAAACAATAGCCAATAAGCAGTCGAATGTTTTGTTGTTTCGTTCATGATATACAATTTAAAACGTTTTCATAATTTTAAGTTTTTGCGTCGACGACACGATAATATAATTTTTACTTTTCCGCCATCCTCAATGGTGGAACGAGTATTGGTTTTGGGTGTTGTCGTTGTTGTTGTTGTTATTAGTTATTCCAATAACTCTTTCCCAGTCTACTATAAATCAGTGCAAACTTTTTTTTCGTGTAGAGGGAGTTCTCAGAATGATCCCTATTGATTTTTGAGGTATGAGACTTCATAAAAATTTTTTCTCGCTACTACAGTGTACCCTATGAAATTTTTTTTGGATTTTTTGTCGAAATTTTTTTTTCTCGCCAATCGATTGGAAATCGTCTAAAACGCGTAAAAAAACATTTTTTTTGGAAAAAAAAAAATTTTTACCCAAGGGTCCCCCTTGCAATTCAAAAAAAAAATCGACCAAACGTGAGAGATGAAAAAACTTTTTTAAAGAAAATTATAGGTTTATCTATCTCGATCGTTACGCACGTTATATGTTCAATGAACAGTGCATAGTGACATTTACTTTTAATGTCTAGTTGAAATAAAAATAAAAACCGCTTATATGTGCAATGGGCGATGGTTTGGTTGCTGTATCTGAACATAAATTACGTCACAATGCAGTGCATAGCATGCACATACAAACATTTAAAATGCACAATTAATCAACAATTGCAGGTCATGTTGGATGAGAATAGATAGAAATGCTGCGACAATATTTGTATCATGGGTTCATGCTCACATGCTTTGACAGAAATGGTTCTCTGTGAGCTTTACATGTATTGGTAAAGTATTACTTTACTACAGATTTCAACGATGCTGTAGTAAAGTAATGAGAAATCCAGTGACAGCGATGAGAAAAGCGCGCACACTTACACCACTTAAGATGACACTGTGCTGCGATGAATCCTATTACTTTACTACAGCATTGTTGAAATATGTAGTAAAGTAATACTTTACCCATACATGTAAAGCTGAAAGTAACTAATTTCTGTCAGAGTGCACATTTAACATTGAATATTTGCCATATTTTAAGCTCACGTAATAGCCGCAATCGTCTCGACTGAAAAACAATTATTGTGCATTTATCACATAAAATCAGTTCTGCAACTCCAATCATCATTTTTATTTTGAATCAGTTCAATGCTAGATAAATAGATATTTTTTACAGATTCAAATTGCAGACAACCATTGGATCATTCACACATGAACAACTAACAGTTATTAAATGTATCAAATCCCCGAAACTTGCGAGTGATCGGGTAATATTACTTTTCCGCCATCCATGGTGGAACAAGTATTGGTTTTGGGCTTCGTTGTCGTTGTCGTTGTCGTTAGTTAACACAATAACTCTCTCCCAGTCTACTATAAATTAATGCAAACTTTTTTTTCGTGTAGAGGGAGTTCTCAGAATGATCCCTATTGATTTGGGAGGCATGAGACTTCATAAAAAAAATTTCTCGCTACTACAGTGTACCCTATGAAATTTTTTTTGGATTTTTTGTCGAAATTTTTTTTTCTCGCCAATCGATTGGAAATCGTCTAAAACGCGTAAAAAACATTTTTTTTGGAAAAAAAAAAATTTTTACCCAAGGGTCCCCCCTTGCAATTCAAAAAAAATTTGAAATTTTTTTTTTCTCGTCAATCAATCGGAAATCGTCTAAAACGAATAGAAAAATCAATTTTATTGGAAAAAATTA
Organism: Mayetiola destructor; assembly: GCA_000149185.1. Lineage (NCBI taxonomy): Eukaryota > Metazoa > Arthropoda > Insecta > Diptera > Cecidomyiidae > Mayetiola > Mayetiola destructor. The sequence continues at coordinate 901,454 of GL501433.1, forward strand.
GTTTTTTTGCCCTGAAGTCCCGCCTTGCATTTTACCAAAAAAAAAAAAATCAAAACATCATTCAATTCGAATTCTGATCAAAAACTATCCATTAAATAATCATGAAAAAAGTGCGGAAAAGTATGTTTTAATCCTTAAAACTATTTATTTTTGTTTGTTTTTCAAACATATATTATATTTTATATATAGTACAGTTCCTCTAAAAAGACCACTTTGGTTACCGGCTAATTGGTTCACAAATGAGAAATGTTCCTTTTAGAAAGTGATCTTTTTATAGAAACTTTACTGTATATAGATAAATTTATCAGATGACAGAATGTCTGCTGAAAAGGAAATCAGCAAAAATAAAGAAAACTTTTTTATTGTTGCTGCTGAAAATTGGCTATTTTGAACAGATTCTGCCCACAGAAATATTTTGAATTAGCAGTGTAAACACTGATCAAAGACGACCTCATGTGTAAATCAAATCTGCGAATTTTTTGATTGACCAATGCTATTTGTTTTGACTTTTGATTTGAACTGATTGTATTTTTATCATGTTTGAATTTCATATGTCCCTTATTTAAAAAAATTCATTTTCGGATCAGAAGTAGAAAATCTGTTGATAATAACTATACGCGTATCAGCGTATCATCTATTCAACTATTGTGGTTAATATTATGGGGAAGTCGAGCAACAGAATCTACAACAGATTACTCAATTCAATCATCCATGTTCCGTGTATCTTATTTGATGTAAATGTAGTAACTGAGCATGTGTACGTGCTCGATATTGATTTTGCCTCCGTTTGAACGATGAATAAACTGCCGGGCCTTATATCAATGACGTCATTCATTTTGCCTCACCGCACGCTCTGTAATCATGTAAATGAAATATATGAAAATAAGAAATTTGTCGAGATGTGATTGTTCCCTTTCGAATTATGTGTTTGAAGTCTAAATAAAAAATATTATATAAAGAGAAGTACGCACAAATTTGCAATAAATATTCAGTTCATTTGAATTTTCACTTTTAGCTAAACATATTAATGCATGGATATAATAGACGTATTTCTTTGCTTCAAAAATTTCTTTGTTTGACCATTCCAAAATATTTTGAAGAAATGTGTTCAATTGAATGTAATTTATGATTTGATTGCGAAAATTGAGTAGAACTCTTTTACATATTTTAATCGTCTATTATTGCCATGTCACTATTGCGACCTATTTTGTACGAATTCTGTGTAATTCTTCCATGTTTAAAATTGATAAAATCCTGAGATAACATATTCACTCCTTTGAATCGAATAAAAATCATCAAATACACGACATAGTTCCAATTGACAAAATCTAAAAGAACGCAAGCAAGCAAAATTCTGAAACGTAAATTGAGTTCAAAAGATATACTTTTCAATAGACCAATGGATGTTGAGTCAATTAAATTCGCAAAGGCGAATTTCTTTCAGGATCTATGCCGATATACTGAGATAAGGAAACAATAGAAACATTCAAAGTGGTTTGTTCATATTTACCTTGACCATTTGTGACATTTTTCTTTCACTAGAATACACAAAGAGGTGCTTCGCACTCGTAGTATACTACAAGAAATACTTGCATAACGAATATAATTTTACTCGGAATATGATTGATGCTACACCGAAGCGCACTGATTCCATGTGTCATTCCGTCAGTAGAATGTTTTTTTGTATTCAACCAAAAGTGTGGGCAGTTTTTGTATTTATAGACGGTTTGGGTAACGACGCAATTTTTTAGTGTGAAAATTTTCACGCGAATGAAGGAAAGATAATTTAGCCAATAAAAAAAAAAACAATATCTGAACAACATCCGAATCGGTCCGTTTTTACGTTTCGGCTGAATTCGTTTCTCAGTTTCCGTGCGCATGGAGAAACTTTATAAATATAAGAGCGTGGAAGCATCAACACACGGTCACATTTGCTTTTCGGCTGTTTGTTAGTAATGTTGGTGCTTCTCTTATGAAGCTTTTTGTTTGGTTGAAGCATTTACGAAATCAGATTATGACTGTAGAGTTCATTTGTTCTTTGAATTGTGGAGTCTGCAATTTGTGTTATAGTAAAAACTTGAGACTTCAAACGAGGAAAATTTGAAGTATAAACTTTGAAAACATAAAACGAGAATATCAATTCAATTATCGAGTCAACGATCCGATTTTTTTTTTTTTTTTTCATCAAGTGACTCAATCGTTAACATATCCTATAAAGCGGACTTTCAAGTGATAGTACTTTCTCTTAATAATATGTCTAAATTTGCGAAAGTGGTTTTGGCTTGAGTTCTATAATAATCTATTCAGCGGTTGGAAAAAAGAAGCGACAGCATTAAAATGTAAGCAAATCGCTGCATTCGTGAGCTGAGAAAAGGTCCAGTTTCAGAAGGATTACAATCAATAAAACTATTGCGGTTCAAACAATTGAATTAATCTAACGAAATTGAAATATCAACAAAAAATTCCATCAAGAGGAACAAAAACATTCAATGTAGTAAAAAGTTGCTTTGAATTTTTCATATTGGCGTACGATAAGTAACAGGAATAGTTTATTATATGTTACTCATTGGATACGAAGTGATTCAACTATTATCCACATCTGAATAGCAAACTTTTTGCAGAAGAATTGCATAAATCTCTATTCTATGTACTACATCCTGAGACGGATACCATATTTCGGTGAGTGTAATTATTTCAATTTTGATATGAAGTTACTATATTACATGAAGATCGAAGATAGTTACAGATTTTTTGGCAAATCGATTTTGCGGTTTGATTGCTGTTCTAATTTGCATTTAATATTAATTAGGCATTGGGGGTTTTTTTTTTCAAAGAAAAAAGAAGATGCTGTAAAAGTGCTCTCCGAACATAGATCTTATTATTTCCATTAAATGAGAGGTGACACGTTATCAAAACTTATACATTTAAAAAAAAGTCGAATGGTATAAATTTCCTACCAGTTAAAATGAATCGTTTCCTTCCATTTCTGAAGAAAACTTTTTTCTTTGGAAAAATGAAAATCGCTCAGATTTTATTTCTTAGAAAAACATTCGATAAAAAATAGCATATGACAACTCTTGAAAAATGGCTTGTGAAAAATAACGTCATTTAAATTTTGCTCATTTATTTGAGTTCTCAATATTTCATTTCTGTATATCGAATTGGAGCACGATTTTAAAATAAATTTTGCGCTGAAAAAATTATAATCAAAATTCTATTTTATTCTGAGAAATACACAGTTCACAATGATAAACGAACTCAAAAACGATAAAGAACTACCGACGGTTTCGAAAAAATGTTCTGGTTCACATTTCACATGACACGTAGCTCACTTCTCGTTAATATTTATAAAATTTACCGTTTAAAGTGTGAATGTGTTAATTGTTGATGAATGTTGTGGTTATATTTTTGATTCCACTGACAATGGTAATTCGTTATAACTGATATTCTCATAGCTCGATAAATTGTTTGTCTTAACTATTATAATAATTATTTATTTATTAGTTATTATCCTTGTTTCAGTGCTCATAGTGGATTTTAATTGCTAATCAATTGAGTTTTATGGCTTGTTTATTCTATTCTACGAGCCCATGATTTTCACTTTCTGTATTAAAAATAAAATACGTAAGATCGTAAAAGCAGAATTTTTCTTTTATATAGGAACATCTCACTAAATACGTGCGACAAAAGATGAGCGGAATTAGAACAAACAGAGCGACATAACATTGAATCAAACAATTGTTTCTCATCGCTTTGTTTCAGGTCATTAGTGGATCATAGTTTAAATTTAATACACTGGACGGATTGAAATTTTCTCCTCAGATGAATATTGAAGACAATGATCGATTTAGAATTATTAATCTCTATATTACCTGATCGATTCGAGCTATTCGCGTTCAGTGACATTGCATCCAAGCCATTTCAAAAAATTTCCAAAGTACTGGCTCAGATCTGTGCCCACAGTGTGCTGTGATGTGTGATGTCTCATGCAGTTATTCATTCTTTCCTCGATTTTCGATATTTTAGTAATAAAAAAATGTTTGTCACTTAAAAACTGGGCTAAACATTATACATTTCAATTTTATTGCCACTTTTAAACGTTCGCAGTTGAAAAAAATATTACATTCGTCGTCATACATCTGCATAACGTAATTTTGAGCACTCAATTTACACTGAAGTCCAATGAAATATGGTCTCATGATGTCAAATTTTTTAATTTATTTTTTTTTAATTTTTTCGAAATCATTTTTCAATTCTATTGACTTAATTAATTTCGATGATCTGACCTTGTCCTTATTTTGCAAAACTTCAGACGATGGAAGGTAAAAACAACAATTTTCGGTTATTTTAAGAAAAATTAAAGGAGAAGCATACACTCATTACTTTTGTTTGGGTTCACGTATTACTCGATCCAAGGAAGAATTCTACGTTGATTCAACTCAATGTCTATTTCAAACGTCACAATCATAAAAATAGATCTTTTTCTGATCACTTTCATATTTTTTTCTCAAATTTTATTTTTTACTTTAAAAAAAGAGACAATGCATGATATGAAGAAATTAATAAATGAACAAAATAATCCATACGAGCCAAATATCAAATGTGGAATTGAACTTTCAACTTTTTTTGAATGAATTGTTATTTTCGAAAACATAAAACAAACGTTTAAAGTTGGTTTAAAATGAAAAATAAAAAGATTTTTTCCATTAAACATTGGCGAAAAAATTATGCATTACTTTTCGATATGCCATGAAAATATTTTATTTTATTTCTTTTGCCATATGAAATAAAAGGTCATAAATTCTAAATAAAACTGTGAAATAAAATGCGTGCGTCATAGTCTCGCACAATGTCACATTTGATTGGAAGACACGAAAGTATGATTTGCTAACATATGTTTGGGTTAATTCAGTTGTTGTTGACATCACTATTCAATGTATTAAATGAATAAAAACTACCGATCAGCACCATCATTCGCATTTCGCATATGGCACTCTTTCGATTATATTTTATTTATAAAATAAAAGGAAAATTTTTCAATGACGTACGCCGTTCGTTTAAATCGCTTCATCCTCAAAATAGACGATTCTGAAATGATGTGAATAAAGCGCCAATCTCGTAGACTTGCTGGCATGAGAAGTGCAACGGTTTTTCGCACTGAAATTTCTAAAATGGATCATTAACCATATCGTTATTCGATCCAATAAAAACAATTGTTGCATTGCATTTTGTCTGTTACTGAATAATTTAATTCAGTATCGAGTGTAAATATGCAATGAACAATCAAATATTGATATTCAAATTCTTCAACTAATCATAAAATTACAACGGATAATCATGCATGTATCTCATTATCAGTAAGCAATCGCCCATAAATAATCCATAGGAAAAGGTTCTCTAATAAGAAACCAACAAATTATGATGATAGACTATTAGTCATATGTTATGTGAACATACAAATTGTGAAGAATCGAGAAAGTTTCTATGGAGGCTGTGAATAGTATCATATTTGTTATGATTATTTCGGGCATGATCAGTTCGTTGCTTTCTTGCATCGCATAATTCATGTTTTTCATCGCACCTCTAACAATAACACTAAATAACAGGACAAATAAAATAGCAGACGAAAATAACTGCTATCAAATGGGGAAGAATCGTGTCATTTTTTTCTGTATTTTATCCGTCGTTTATATTTTCCATGCAGCTTTTCGTATATTAGTGTTTCATACGAGTTGAGCCAAAAAGAATCGAAAGTGAAACATTTCTTTTAACCTAACGATGAGATTTGTTTATCGTATTGTTGTTGAAGGATATTGTTATCACTTTTATTATTATTATTATTATTTCATAGCTTCATGTAGAACCGAAGCCATATTCGAATTGACGTCATTGCTCTCGAATCGTTCACACAAATTTATAAACATGCCGCGACGCACATTTCCCAAACAATTTGAATTAGTAGCACTTATTCATCTCATTGTTTATTTGTTTTCATTTAGCTCACATTGAATGCGAGAATATAAATAGATATCAAACGCTTTTGATTAGAGAAACAACACGCATTTCGCATACGGTTCAACAAGAAAATAAAACAAAGTGAATACTGAACGATCTTTTATTGCCTATTATAATTCCAAGTATAGTGTACAAGAAATAACAAAGGAATGAAGAATTTCATCTTTCCCGCAATGACCTAGCGCAGAATATAATTATTCAATTCAATTTGAATGCTTCTTGAACAGGGAATGAACAAATACCTGAGAGTGACAATACTTGACAGGTATTTGCTGTACCCAGCCCCGCAGTTTGAAAGATAGATGGTTGAAGTCTTCTACAAACATGGTATCTGTGTCGAGTACTAGAACTTTGTAGAACATTATTATTACCTATCTCTTTTCAGTGAGGCCAGGTACAGCGTACTCGTGAGGTACTGTGCTTGTTGTTAGTGTAATTGGTTAGTACGCCGTACCTGGCCTCACTGAAAAGAGATAGGTAAGAATAATGTTCTGCTAAGTTTTAGAACTCGACTCAGATACCATGTTTGCAGAAGACATCAACCACCTATCTTTCAAACTTCGGGCAAGATACAGCAAATAAATGTCAAGTACGGTCCCTCTCAGGTATTTTTTCATTCCCTGTTCTTGAATAAAGAATAGGAAAAATTTCAATGAATTCATAAAATGCAATGATCCTTCAATTGTAAATATTTTCATGCATTTGGAGTAGAAATTATTGAAATTTCTCAAAATTTCTCAAAATTTTATGATTTTTCATCGAAGGTGATATTATAAATAATGAACGAAAAAATTATTTTCAAGAGCGCTTTGATTCTAGTATATCCAAAATTGCCGAGAATCTGTTTGAAGCGATGGCAAGATGTTTGAACAAAAGTACGATCGAAAAGCAATGAAACACTAAAGCAATCTCAAAAGTGAATCGTTAAATTCTAAATTTGAATTGTTCAGTCCCAAATTCAGTTTCACCTTAAACTTAACTCACAGTTGTTCTGTATACATACAAGTTGAAAGTCAGTGTTACTTTTTATGGACATTTTCGGAAAATTCAATACTTGTGCATTGGCCATTATATGTACCATCATTTGGAACATTATACCATCCATCATTCCAATAATAATTTTCGTGAAAATTTCTCCTCAATATTCGTTTTGAAATCTTATTTCATTCTATGATGCATATGTTGAATAAGAAAAACGAGGAAATACCACAATACCTATTTTTATATCAAACAAACGAAACATACGGACGTACAGTTAATAATTTTGTCCCACGAACAATGCATAGAATAAACAAAAAAAATGAATATACATAAAAATATCAGCAACGATGCTGTTGCGCAAATAAAGAAATTGTAGAAAACCGTAAAAATCGTAAAATCAGTGTGAGGTGAGTTCGGACGGAAAATTATATTTTCGAATACAGTAAAATTCGCGACCGTTTGAACCGTTTTCACTTCATACAATCACGCGTAGACGAAAGCTGTTATCATGACCTTGCACGACACAAATAACTCTGCATCGCAACGTTTTTAGCTCAAATTGTTTATTATAACAATTCGATAATATTTTGCAAAACAATGATTATTATTTATGAGAACTCAATTCTTTGTTCCATATGTATAATCTAATGGTTAGGGACGGTACATTATTAATACACTTTTTCAACCAGATTCGACTGAAAACGTTAAAAATAATTGGAAAAACACTTCAAGCATTAACATTATCCAGACTCCAGACAACGTGAACGCTTTTATTCCGCGTATTTCCTCTGCTTTTCTTATTCAATGCGAAACAAGTTGAGAGATTTGACAAAAAAGTTTAATAAATAATTTATCCAAGTCTAAAAATAACATCGTTCTCGATTTAGTTGAGCATTATCTTATAAATAGAAATCATTTCGGATTTCATATAGATAATAGATCCGGTTGTTTGATGAAAAGAGCAAACTGACGTGCATCATCTCATGCAAGTACTCATCATTTATTATTTTCAATTAATTTCATAATAAAGGTCACATCCAAAATGGATCTCTAAAAACGAATCCAGTGCCGAAGAATCGAGAGCACAACACAGAACAATTGTGGAAGGTGCAATATCACAGAGTTGAGTCGAAATAAATAATGACACGCACCAAAAAGAAGATACTTTTAAATTCATTATATGGATGAGGTTATCCAATTGATGGTACACCGCCGAACCGTTTACTGTTCAAAAAGATTATTTTCCTGAATGAATCTTGTTACTTGTTACCAAGATGATGGGCGTTGAATGAATATTTTTTTTCACGTATTTGCGTGAATAAATCAACTGGAGAGAACGTTCTACTCAATAATCAATCAATAATAATAAGCAGAGAACAACGTTTATTGTGTATGATATTGTGATAAAAAAAAAATACTTTACACTTGTATGATGGCATCCATATGAATAATGATTATTGATTATATAAGAGATAATAAGTATGATATGAAGTATGAAAATAAACATTTAAAAAACCTATCAAATCCAATGTTAATACATGAATTTAAACAAAAAATGTATAGATATAAATGATCTATCTATACAGCAAAAGCCGGAACTTTATTTCGATGAAAAAGGGATAAAAAACATTTCTAAAATTAGAATGGTTCGAATGACGTCATTGTCTGTTACAGTGAAGTCTCTATAAAAGGACCACTTTCTAAAAGGACCATTTTTCATTTGTGAACCAATTAGCAGACAACCAAAGTGGTCCTTTTAGAGGAACTATACTGTATATTATCGAAATATATATATATGTGATGCAATTTTTCGACAGCCGATTCTCGGGCGAAAATTTCATGGTTTCCATAGAGAGCATATTATACTATTCATATGTATATTCCAAGCCCAAATTTACAATTCAGAGCAAGCCATATTGATGTGCATTGTGTATGTTTTATGTTTAGGCAGATTTATCTTTAAGTTCCATTTGAATTTCTGTAGCGAATGATATGTAACATAGTCTTCTGCAATTACAGATGTCGTACAAGCTACTAAATTAGCACATTGCTGACGCAAATGGTACGCTTATAGTGCATTTAGGCAGGTTTAAATTTACAATAAAACGAAAACACTTTAAAGTAAATACAATGAACAATAATAATTAACTGTGTGATATTGAAATGCGATTGATTTGTGCGATACTCATAGTACTAGGACTCGTTGGCTTGTCAGTTATAAGCAAATCGTTTAACTTTGAGCGCTACATTGATCGTTGTTATTGAAATTGTTCAGAAATTTTCAATCAATTTACATTTATGTAAATGAGTCGATGAGTCAATCGGTAGAAATTGATTTAATTTTTAAATTTTTCCCTTTTTTTTACAGAAAGCAAACGGCAATTGAGAAACATGAAGCTCTCAGACAACAAAACGGATACACCAAGCATCATGTCACATCATCGAAATAGCATCAAAGCTGGCGGAAATGAAGGCAGTGTTTTGCATCGAATCCCTGACATTGAACTACCTTTGATGGAAATCGAACAAGAGTATAATATAGAGAAAATGATAGCCGAAGGATGTTTTGCGCGCATTTTATTGGTCCAACATCGGCCGACAAATACTCAAGTCGTTCTGAAAGCGGTTCACGTTGAGCTCACTTCGGCAAAAGAATTCATCAAAGAACATCATTACAGCTACCAATTAAGCCATCATCCTAACATTTTGAGCGCATACCAAGTGGCATTTCAAGCAAATGAATATTATGTCTTTGCTCAAGAATATGCACCTTATGGTAAGTTTAGTACTAGATTTTCGATACATCGCAAAGAAATCATACAATTCATCATATTCACATTTGTTCATGTGGTTCCGATAGAGTGATAATATTATTTGAATATTATTTTTATTGTCTTTATTTCCTTTTCAAAAGGTGATCTAGCAACTAATCTAGGACCAGGAGGATTGAATGAATCAGCCGTTAAAGTAATTGCCACACAATTGAGTTCAGCACTTGGATTTATGCATTCGAAAAATCTGGTTCATCGCGATTTAAAATTGGAAAACGTTTTAGTTTTTACACTTGACTTTTCGCGCATAAAATTATGTGATTTTGGTGCAACGACACGATCGGGACTACTTGTAAATCGCATCAAACATACATGGAAAAATTTTTTGCCGCCAGAAGTGATTGAAGCTGTGAAAAATGAGAAATTCATCTGTCGTACATCGTACGATTCTTGGCAATTTGGGATTTTAATTTATTCTTTACTAACTGGCAATCCCCCCTGGCGAAAGGCTGACTGGGTTCACGATTCACAATATGCTGCATTTAAAAAATACCAAGAACGAAAAACTACAAAAATACCAGATAATTTCAAAAAGTTTTCGCCGCGTTTATTGCGTGCGTTTCGTCGTATATTTGAACATGATGCTGAAAGTCGAGCCAAAGTGACTGAGGTCATGAAATATATCAAAGACAAATGGGTCGATTCGAAATTAGCCAGTTCGAAATCGACTGGAAATATTTTTGGTCAACCACTTGCAACTGATCAAGATTCAATCGTTGCTTATCAATATCAACGTGAAAATCGTCAATCGATGGACGAAAGCAAATTAAGACTGAGACGTTTAATGTCAACTTATGGTTTAGAAACACCAATTGATCAAACTGCAGCCAAAAAACGGGTTTGGGAATGGGTGTTATCTTGCGAAGAAGGCTATGGTGATGGCCCCGATAATATTTAAACTGGGTACCATTGATATATCCCCTAGCATCTGAAGTTAGGAAGAAATTTTGAGAAAAACTTTAAAAATACGAGTAAAATCACTACGAAAAATTGATTTTACTCTAGATATTGTTAAATTTCCTGAAATCAGCCCCCTCTGAAAATTCGACCTCGAGAACTACTGTATTACACATACATATAATATTACAGTTCATTGTGGTGCACGCTCGATTAGCTAATGGGGGTCCTGTTCATCTCACCAGTGGGAGGTATTCATTAAAATTTTAGCGAGAATTTAGATCGTTGTCCTTCTTTTGTCGATGTCGGGATCGAATAGATTTAAGGGGTGGGCCATCCGAGCTTACTCCCTGTGCACCACTATGTTACAGCTATATTTTTATGATATCGTAATAGTGGACACAATCAATGTCCAAGTTTTTTCCCCTCAAAATGAATAAACTATCTATTTTATAATTAAGGATGTTTTTGTGGAATATGTCACTGCAAAGGTTCATTTGTAATAGATTTTAATTGTAAATGAAAATCTGAACATATCCATTAATACCACCATTCTTTTCAACTGAATGTTCTTATTATACTAATTCATATACGAAAAAAAAAAATTACAATAAAGTACGCTCAAATAAAATTAACTAAAATGTAGAAAAAAAAATCATATGCTGTTGAAATGTTTCAATTCAATTCAATTTAATTTATTTGGAAATGAATATTGAATTTACACAAACATATATTTATTAGACTCGATGTGATTACCTAGTTTAGTTTGAAAATGACAGAAATATACCAAATTTACAAGCCTCATTTATCAACGTGTAGATTTTTCTGAATTCTACAAAAAGAGCTCACAAATTCACTAGTTTCATTGTCCCTTATGGCAGAGTAAAAGCGTCCGCATATGTGTTACCCTCTATATAGAGTTCATATGCCGTCTCCACTTAATAGTACAAAACTGTAAGTTTTTGGCTCACTGCCGTGGAAATAAGCTCCAATACCTGTGCTTTACAGCAGGGGCGTAACTATAGAATTAGTTGTCTGAGGATGCCCAAATTTTGTCCAGTGGTAGCTCAAATTTTTTAACACATATTTTGAAAAAATTTCTTAGGGGGGGATTTTGGAAGTTTATGGGGTGCGAGGGTAAAATAGTCAAAAATCATCAAAAATAAATGTTGCCCGATTTCAATGAAATTTGGCATGCAGAATCAGTGAAGGAATACATAAATTAAAACTGGCCCGAATCCCCCTCTACGAAATTTTGAAACACAAAAAATCGGCGAATTTCTGGTGTTCAATTTATTCAATGAATCTATATTGGTTCTCTGAGTAGATGAATTTCAGACTCTAGAGATACAATGTGAACCAAGAAAAATCGAATCAATTTTCATATGCCCAATGTAATATATGAAGTAAATCACTATTCAATAGCTATAATAATTATGTATTTTGAATAAATTATGAAGAAAAAACAATAAATCTCATTTTCAATATTTTTAACACGCTATTTCAAATTTATGAGCAGCAGTTTCATTAAAATGCACTCTTCATATTTTTTCTGGTTTATTTTTTCCCTGAATGATATGAAATACGTCCGTAGTATTTGGGACTTATATAATTATTTCCCTTAATAATTATTTTGTTCACGTGAAACGGTCAATCGTTATAGAAACAAAAACAAAGCGAATGGTATCTTAAACGTAAGCAATAGCTACAGATATTCATCGAAATGTTTTGAAAGAAATAATTCCTCTAAAAAATAATAAAACGTAAGGTTTAATGTGAATGACTATTAACGTGGATATCATGTTTGATATCTCAACACAAACTGACCAAAAACCGTTTCAACAAGAATTGATTTTTCATTTCAAGTCTTTGATTCGGTGATTTCGTTAAATGAAAATAATATTCGCAGACAGAAAGTTTAACGAATGACATTAAAATGTAAATAACAAAAAAGAAAGACCCAGAATGATGAAATCGGTTCTACGCCGATTCTAGTATTGAGCACTACGAAACTACGGCCAAAATATACACATGTACGCCTTTATACGGACAAGATATGAATTCAAATTCGTGGCAAACAGTGACTTCAAAACGATAATAAACTCATTATTCTAAAGCAAGGGGCAAATAACTATAGAATAAATAGGCAATATAGAGAAAAAATAAATGGTTTTAAGTTTTAAAACATACTTTTCCGCCGTTTTACTGATGTAAACTTCAGAATGAAATGAGAAAAAAACACTCTATAATTGTCTCCTTTGCACTTTGAATTGAGTCAATGAGAAAACTCGAAATCGAATGTTGGATCAAAAATTTATGTGTTTCCTATCTTCTTCAGACACTCAAAAGAACATAGATATTTATGCCTGGATATATGCACGGAAAAATATCCGAGCATAAAAGGCATAAAAA
>GL501433.1:917940-939033 GCA_000149185.1 Mayetiola destructor
AAAATAAAACAAATCAGAAAAGCGATTATGAAAATAAATTCAAATCTGAATTGTTTACGACAGCAATTGTTAAGTATGACATCGTTTCGACTAATTTTCATAATTGTTTGATCAATATGAAAAATGGAATCGAATATTTTATCGAGTTGATTGAAATTTCTTGTCATCAACCATCCTGATATTACAAAGCAGACGTTCAAATACATGTTCAAATTATTTCCTAAAACATAAAAATCGGAATTAGAAAAATCTTAACTTTATATAATGAAACAAACCGAAATTATTGCAATACCAATTTTCAGGATAAGCGGTACATTTTTCGAAAGAATGAGTCCATCATAATGGACAGACGCAAAGAAAGACACAATATAAAAAGCAATCACAATTAGACGAATCGCAAGGTTGATAAAGTAGATCCACCTTGATTTGAATGCATTCCAGTGTGGAATAATTAAGATCTCGGGGAAAAAATAAATAAATAATTGTGAAAGTTACTTTGGGTAATTTAAATATTAATTAATTAGATCTTAAAATTTGAATCACCTCAGCCAGAGTCCATATCGGCTGTTTACCAAATGTTTGGTGTATGAACGAATTGTTAGTTTTTGAAAGGAAAGTCATTCTCGGTTGAATTCTCAGCTTTAAATGTTCAGAAACGAATATCAAAACGAGGTTCTAACGCTTATAATAATAACACTATTATAATCTTATCAGAAATTGCCCAATTTATTGATTGAATTTTTGCATTAATCATGAGCTAGTGAAGCAATTATTTTCATATACATATATATGCGGTTGGTATAATATTCGTCAAATGAGATTATTCTAATGATATCAATGAGAAATGATTTCGAATGCCAGATCCATCTATTGTCGGTTATCTGAACTTCATCAGCGTACATTCGCATACGGCTTTGCGGATTGGTTTGTTTGTTGATACTAGTGATTGACGCAACGCGCAGTCCCACTATCAATGTGACAGTTCAAACGCATACTTCGCATCATTCGAGTCGAGTGCAATCAGTGAAAAGTCATTCATATCGTAGCCAAAACAACATTTTCATTTCGATTGGAAAGAATAAAAAAAAGTTGGAAGAAAAATTAAAATAAAAGTCATTTAATTTGAATAGATGGTGAGTTCGAATGCAGATTGTGAAAAACTAGTCATACATTTTGAATGATTATGCATCAAGAAGTTGTTTGTGAAATAGAAAAATGTAGCTGGAAAAATCAATCGATAGTTTAGTGGTGGCTTTGTTACTCCTAATGAATCTTTCTGTTGAAAGTTTGAAAAATATTTAAAGATATTTAATTGTATCATCATGATTACGTTATAATTGAACCCTTCAAAAGCCGACGATGAACATATCATTTGTATGAAATCATTTTTGTTTTGTTTATTTGAATATGAAATTGTTTTGTATTGAATTGGAATCCATATATGTGTGTGTATGCGGAGTGAATGGTTGAAACAGTGCTGAATAATACGTATGACGATATGGGTTGAATTTTTTTTTATCGAATTTATGAATTCTATAAAAATAAAAAAGATGAATGAAATGAATGGAATTTTTAACGAACATCATGAAGTCGAAAAGATTCTTTGTTTGCGAATACGTAATTGGGAGCGTAATCGTAACGTAATGTCTTTGTTAGTCATTCAATTTAATTGAGTCAATTGAAACGTCAGTTTCATGTACACCGTCAATTGTAAACAATTACATATGTATCCAAACACAGATTGTTTTTTCATTCCGTTCTTTTCAATTTTATTCCATATGCCTTTGGAACAAGTGATGTGCGAAACACAAATAACTTTAAATCAGAATAAATGTAGTGAAGGCAGAATGTTAATACGAATTTCATATAGGCGGATAAATTGAAGTACTTTTCACATTGTTAATTGAATATTAATGAATATTTATCACATTAAGTGCGAGTATGGCAATGAAAAGTCGCTATAAAATCGGGACATTTCACTAAAATGTAAAAATATTAAGTCTTGGTAATTTCGTTATTCGGTTCCATTTATATTTTCAGATTCATTCACACGAATTATGACAGCGGCTCTAGTTTTATTCTAACGCGTTGATTATTCGCCGTTCTTTGATCGAACGGCGATTTTTGTTTGAGAGCTGGCCGTAACAAAACAGATTTGTTCATAAAAAATTCGACATTTCAAAAGTTAACTATCAATTGTGTTTTCATTTGAAATATTGTGGTTTCGCTATGAATATTATGCGAAAATTACGCAGTGGCGGTGGTCAATCTGCTACAAACACCAGCAACTCAAATGCAAGTGGTGAAGATGATCAGGTAAATGATGCAATAGATGTTGCTCCTGATTCACCACGTACGCAATTAAGCTTGCAGCATTTGAAAAAATTATTCAATGAATATACGCATCCCAAAGAAGTTCTCAACGAAGCAGAACGCGATTTTAAGCTGTACAATATGTTACCACTGTTCTGTAAAGTATTTGGTTCGACGCATGCAAATGATATGAGTGAAAAATTTTGGGATATTTTGCCATTTTGTCAACAAGTATCTCGATTGATGGTATCAGAAATACGAAAACGAGCTTCAAATCAAAGTACCGAGGCAGCATCGATTGCTATTGTGAAATTTTTAGAAATTGAAAATTGTGAAGAGTCCAGTAATGGTTGGATGTTATTGACAACATTAAATTTATTGGCTGCTGGTGACTCATCTTTAATCCAAACAATGACATCTGCATCAGTTCCGTCAACACTAGTGAAATGTCTATATTTATTTTTTGATCTCCCAGAAATGTCTGAAGATGAGGCAGATAAAGAAGAAGATGGAAGTGATTTTACCTTACGTGAACGGCGGATCTTATTACAGAAAGTATTTGTGCAATTACTTGTGAGGCTCTGCTCATATTCGTTTCCGGCCGAAGAATTGGCCCGTATGGACGATTTAACATTGCTGTTCTCAGCCATCACCTCACAATGTTCACCGCAAAATATAATTTGGCGAAAATCAGCAGCCGAAGTTTTGACAACGTTATCTAGACATGGTCTTTCTGAACCGGTCGTCAATTACATACATTCTAAAGGTTGTGTTGCATTATGTATTGAGAATATGCAACGTGCACCACAACCACAACTAGCATTGGAAACTATAGAAATGTTTGTTGCTGTATTCTGCTTTCTTAAAGATTCTAGTGAAGTTTCTCAAGTTCTTTTGGATGATTTTCGAACGGCTCAAGGTTACGTTTTTTTGGTAGACTTTCTATTAAAATTGGAAGCCGAACGATCAAAGTATCAGAACACCGATACGAATGCGGCAATCCGAAATCTAGTTCTCATGATTGCGTCATTGTGTGCTTGCGGTTATAGCGAACTTCGACCTAGTCAAAGCCAATTGAATCCATTATTTCAAATACAAGGATTTAAAATGCCTCAAGTATCATCAGCGGCACGTGGAACGGCAGTGAGAAATATTCATGCATTTCAAGTATTGCAAACTGTTTTCCTAAAATCAAGTTCTAGCTCCTTGTGTTGTACCATCATTGATGCAATAGCCAGCGTCTATCATTCGAACGAAGTAAACTTTTTCATACTCGAGCCACAGAACACACTCAGCCAATTCATAGAAAGAATACATTTGAAAAGTGCCCTTGTACAGGCTAAATGTTTCGAATTGCTCGAGCTTGTTGTATTTCAATTGCATTTCGTACCTTGTAAAGAGCTGATCTCTTTATCAATTCTATTGAAGGACTACCAATCAATCAGTTGTAACACTCTTTGTATTCGAACACTATTGAATATACTTAGGTAACTATATTGTTTCAATTTGAAACAGACCGGATATATCTCCATGATTGTTCTTAGTTTTTTAATTTTATTTTCCATTTCTCATTTCCATAGACATAATCATATATTCAAAGATGTGTATCGGGAAGTTGGTATATTGGAGATTTTCGTGGGATGCCTTGTAAAATACTATGGTTTTCTTAAAAAGCATGTCGATGAGGACAAATCACAATCTTTCGAAATCCAATTAACGGTGAATGATGATGAAATTGAAAACGGTAAGGGATGATCATTACTCGGCATGATTCTTTATAGTAGTAGTATTGTTTGAATATTTTCATCTTTAATTTCATTTTAGATCCAAACGAAATTTTTGGAAAATTGATCATTGAGTCGTTAGGAATTTTGCTAAATGGCAACAATAATAACGCAAATGTGTTTCGGGAGAGTGGTGGGGCCAAATGCATTCACGAAATGATAAAATTCAAGCACAACCGAAATCATACACTAGGCATTATCAGAGAGCTTATTTTGTCATCTGGTGGTGACGAAGATATGCTGTTCATTTTAACTACAATGCACTCAGCACCGCCTCAAAATTTAGAGTTGAAAATGCAAATACTCAAAGTGCTTTTGAGTTGTTTGCGCGAAAGTCATCGAACACGAACTATCTTTCGAAAAGTTGGTGGTTTTGTTTATGTTACCAGTGTATTTGTATCACTCGATGGAAAGTTTAGTGACAATAAAAATTATGCAGACAATGCAGGCGAAATAATGGACACATTGCATATTTTGCATTTAGCATGTCAGAATTTATCAACAGCAATGAGATTTGAGCCGGCGAATGCAAAATTCTTTCAACAAGAAATTTGCAACACATCTTTGTGCGATACACTTCGCCTGCTTGGATGTTTTAATATCGCAACAACAACTACAGATATAACCAGATGTTCTAATATTCCAAACGAAGCTGCCAAACGATATTTCCATTCGCTGTTTATCGGCAACCCACTTCAACCAGACATTGATACGATTGCATATCCGGCTTCACTTTCGTTTGCATGCTTGGTGTACCGGTTTCTATATGATATTGCATTGGATAATTTTGATAAGCCCAATTTATCCGGACTTTTAAGTATTTCAACACAGCTTGTACCAACGCAATCCACCAATCAACCGTCAAAAGATCCACGACGAAGTATTGTTTCGTCTTTAAATTTAATACAACCACAACCAGAACCAATGATTGTTCATCCATCAGTTGTAATATGCATGCTTCAGTTGTTGCCGTCGGTTGGGCATAATACTAAAAATGAAATAGCTCTCACACTGCAAATGCATTTGGCAGACGTTCTGAAAAGTTTAGGTAAAGAAAACTCCAATTGTAATTATTATTATTATTATTATTAGATGAAATGCAATTTACAGATATCAAGTTAAATTTTTTTTTAGTACGAAGTGAACGTAATCAACAAATAATGTGCGAAGCTGGGCTAGCTGGTCACCTGCTAAGCATGAACATTTGCAAACAATCACTTAGCGAAGAAGGCACCGCACTGCATGATCCTCTCCAATATATTTTGGAACGTTTAGCAGCACAAGCTTTGAAGCCCGCTGAATTGCGGGAATTTTTACGTTTGGGATCACCATTGTGCTGTGAAAGTCCATCTTTGGAAAAACCATATAGGCCAGGCGGTTCAGTTCCACTCACAAGAATAAAGACGCTCGGTAAGTAACTTCATTCATTATTAAAATTTAAGACGTTTTTTTCTCGAACATTTTCTACAGGGTTTTTGGTGTTTTTATTTCTAGTTTCGATGACAACACCACGGGATTTCAGAGCACATGCATCTTGTGTATTACCACCATTCACTGAATTTGATATGTTTTGTGAAGGGTTCGGTTGTCTTTATCTTCCAAGCGTAGCTCCACAGGCAATTGGCGGTGGCTCTTTAGATGGTTCGGTTATCGGAGGAATTGGTTGCGGTGATCGGATCTTTCCTCCTCAGACAGGTTTAAGTTTTTCAACATGGTTTTGTGTTGACAAATTTTCTGATCCCCGAACGGATCCCCATTGTGTCCGATTACTAACATTGGTACGAACGGTGAACGCACCACGTGAAGAGAACTTAGTTTGTTTAACGGTCCTGCTATCTGCTCGTGATAAGGCAATTATTGTTTCAACACAGGAGACGATAGTTCCACACAGTGAGTGCATTTTCTAATTGATTTCAATATCCTCTACACGGAATGATCACAATTTATGTTTGTTACCTTTTTGAATAGATGTTGGCGAATGGGAGCCTGAAGCCGGTAACGATAGCAGTGCACGAATTTGGTGTCCAGATCTTTTGCACGAAGGTCAATGGCATCATTTGGTCATTGTATTGAATCGCGCCGTTCTGAAGAATTCGAGTTTTTCACTATTTCTCGATGGAAATGTAAGTATTTATATAAACTCATACTACTATAGTAGTAATATCATGAGGACAATTTCTTGCAATTTAATATTGATTTTTTTATATCAATTTCAGCATATGCATACACAAAGACTACATTATATTTCACAAAATCCTGGAGCAAGTTCTGCAAATCTAACAGTTGCAAATTCAGTATATGGATTAATCGGTATGTCTTGTACCTGTTCAGTTCTAGTTTCTATTCAATTAACTGTATGATTACCAAGCGGGACAGATATGACACCAGCCTGGTTTTTTCCCTCTAATTATCACCATATCTAACCGAATTTGATGGTTTTTAGTTCAAATGAAAGGTATTGACGATGACATAATAGAAAACGATTCCTCATTGGAAAAAGGCTCAAATTTTTATAATTAAAAAAAAAGTTTGTTTCGTTTGACGAGATTTCAAAATTTATGACTGAAATAGAAAATAGAGAAATTCTAGAACAATTTCTCTATTGACAAAATCCAATTCAAATAAGGATGGTGTAGGGTATTTTTCATGGGTCAAACTCGAAAAATCATTGATGCCAATCGATAGAAAGTATCAGGGTTCCTAAATCGTACACATCCATACACTTACGAACGGTGAACGCACCACGTGAAGAGAACTTAGTTTGTTTAACGGTCCTGCTATCTGCTCGTGATAAGGCAATTATTGTTTCAACACAGGAGACGATAGTTCCACACAGTGAGTGCATTTTCTAATTGATTTCAATATCCTCTACACGGAATGATCACAATTTATGTTTGTTACCTTTTTGAATAGATGTTGGCGAATGGGAGCCTGAAGCCGGTAACGATAGCAGTGCACGAATTTGGTGTCCAGATCTTTTGCACGAAGGTCAATGGCATCATTTGGTCATTGTATTGAATCGCGCCGTTCTGAAGAATTCGAGTTTTTCACTATTTCTCGATGGAAATGTAAGTATTTATATAAACTCATACTACTATAGTAGTAATATCATGAGGACAATTTCTTGCAATTTAATATTGATTTTTTTATATCAATTTCAGCATATGCATACACAAAGACTACATTATATTTCACAAAATCCTGGAGCAAGTTCTGCAAATCTAACAGTTGCAAATTCAGTATATGGATTAATCGGTATGTCTTGTACCTGTTCAGTTCTAGTTTCTATTCAATTAACTGTATGATTACCAAGCGGGACAGATATGACACCAGCCTGGTTTTTTCCCTCTAATTATCACCATATCTAACCGAATTTGATGGTTTTTAGTTCAAATGAAAGGTATTGACGATGACATAATAGAAAACGATTCCTCATTGGAAAAAGGCTCAAATTTTTATAATTAAAAAAAAAGTTTGTTTCGTTTGACGAGATTTCAAAATTTATGACTGAAATAGAAAATAGAGAAATTCTAGAACAATTTCTCTATTGACAAAATCCAATTCAAATAAGGATGGTGTAGGGTATTTTTCATGGGTCAAACTCGAAAAATCATTGATGCCAATCGATAGAAAGTATCAGGGTTCCTAAATCGTACACATCCATACACTTTACCGAAGTGTACACATATTTTGGTTTAAACACGGTGTACACCAATCGTTTACCAATGCGTCATTGTATGTGTGACCACAACAGTAGTCAAATGGAGGCACAAATACTAACATCTCGAAGCAAACTATCTGTGCACCCGCCAAAAGTTAGCTGTCAATACGGTGTACGATTGGTGTACACTATGTGTACACTTTTCGGCTAAATTTACATGTAAACCTATCAACTCTGGAAAGTATAGAGAGAAATAGCCAGTCTGGGGTCACATATGTACATTGTACATTGTACATATGTCTCACTTGGTAGTTTAATAAGCTAATTGGAGCTATTACCGTCATAGGTACTCCACCATCATGGCGAAGACATTCCCGACTGAATTGGAAACAAGGCGTCTGTCATTTAATAGAAGATGTAATATCAGGTATAATCTATCGTAGTTCATTGACAATGTCCTCATCTCTTTATTACTCTCTTTTTGAAAACAAAAATTAATTTTTATTTTTTGTTTTACCTGTTCTCAAGCACAAACTGTCTCGACTATATACGCACTGGGGCCACATTACATGGGCTCATTGCAGGCTGCTCAATTAGGTAAACAGATCGAGCCAATGAATCCACTCGTATCCGAGGAGCGTGTCATATTCGGCTTGAATGCAAAGGCGATGAGCAATTTGACTTTAGCAAAAATACGAAAAGTTTACAGCCGCGCTGATAATAAAGCCATTGCTAAGCAACTTGGGATGAGCTCACATGAAAACGCAACACCAATACGGTATGCATATATGGATGTAATTTGTATTCCATATTTTATATCAATATTGTTTGCATTTTAACGATTCAATTTTCCCTGTAGTATTTTACACAATTCTGCCGGTCATTTAGCTGGCCCAGCCAGAACATTGGGGGCTGTTGTTGTTGGATATTTAGGTAAAAAAATGTTATTCAATAATAATTTTTCAGCCGGACCTAACATTTAAAAATACTTTTCATACATCAAGGAACTCGAGTTTTTAGTCCGAATCCCGTTTCAAGGATGATAGACACGGTTGGCGGGTGCAACATTTTACTAGGAATTATCGCAATGGCACAAGATGTAGAAAGCTTGTATGCCGGTGTAAAAGCTTTGACATGTGTTGTACGTAGTAATCGCGCCACTCAAAATGAAATGGATCGCAAAAGAAGTTATCAGACATTGGCTATGTTTTTCAAAAAGAAAAAAAATCTTCTCAACTCACATATTTTACATTTGACATTCAGTTTAGTTGGTACAGTGAATAGCGGCCAACAAGAATCATCTGCAATTCCAAATGTCATGGCTTTTCAAGTAAGTTTGACATTGGATTATTTTTTATTCTCAGATAATTATATGTACTATGCAATGTTTAATCAAAAATGTGCAGGATTTATTGTGTGACTTGGAAATTTGGCATGATTCACCAAACGATCTATTAAAATCGCTTTTGGAACATCTTCTTGAACTCAGCTCCGCCGCTTCTAGTGAGAAAAAATCCAACATACGAATTATGAGAGACTTGTTTTTGGTTACCAAATTGTTGCACATTCTACCTAATATTAACGATGCAAACACCTCAGATATTGTTTATTCATTATTATCGATATTATTTGGAAGCCAACCCCGTCATTTGGATCTGTTGATTTTCGGGCAATATATTGCAGCAAAAATTCCATTGGTGAGTTTAAAATTTTCTATTCTCTTCCATCAATTGTATGGCGATGTATGATACTTTTTTTCATTATATAAAGAATAATATAGTTGGAGAAAAGGGCTTGGATATGCCATCATCAGAGCAAAGGGATATTGAGGTCATCGCCGAAATGGATTCACAACAAAAAGAGGCCATTCGCAACATTCATTTACGTAATCGCAGTTTGCGTTTGTTACATGCTTTGCTATTCACATCCCGTAACACTGTAAACCAACATTTATGTGATGACATATCAAGAATATTGGGAATGGATTGGATCTTGCTTTTGTTACAACCACAAATTCATTCATCGACTGTCATTTTGGGATTGAGAATACTTGTTGTATTGTGCGCGAATGAAACTATTATCGGAAGATTTCGTGAAGGTGTGCAAAATGGTGGATATCTTAAATTCACTGAACAAGTGTCACAAAGTGATAAAGGCCTAGTATTTGCACCACAAATAAGCTCAACCCAAACACCAACGGCCTCTGGAACGTCACTGGTTACTACTGTACAATCGGGTGCTTCTCAACTACCAGCACAAATTGCTAGTGAAGTCAAAACAGCTGTTTTGAAGATACCTGGATTTCAATATTTAGAATGGCTTCTGCCACAACATTTGGAAGTACCTGAAATATATTTTTTATTGACGGCATTAATCATGGGTCAACCTGTCAAAAATCTCAGCGGCGCTGACCATACGAAATTAGACTTAGATCGAGTTTGGTCATTTTTATGGGGTGGCGCACCCGTTTCCCAACAATCGCCAGCATCACCAAAAATTAATTATTGCCCGGAGGCAGTTTGTGTCTTACTGACCATCGTTCGACACATTGTGCATGCACCTGAATGTCCACCATATGATTGGCTCGTTTCACATCCAGTCACGATTATTCAAGTTTTGTTTTCTATGTACCACAATTTACCGGACTTTATGTCAGTTATGATGAGTGCTGACGTTATAACGGCTTTAACATCGGTATTATTCCCATTTGTTCAGCAAAAGGAAAAAATTAATTCAGGACGTAACAGCAGCAGTGCATCAACACCTGAAAATGAACCCGTAATAATAACAACTTCACATATGATTGAAGCACAATCGACCGAAAGCTCTGTTCGCAAGTTTGTAATTGACTTTTTGCGTGTCATCGTTGTTGATTCACTCAGTCTTTCAACATCTGGCAAAGTGATTCCGGTAATCGATCTTGTACTGGATGCATCGCCAGAAAATATCGGTGATTTATCTCAACAGATTGCATATCAAACTGAAATCATAACGGCTTTAATGGATCATTTATTGGCTGCTGATGTATTGGTGGGTGGCGAACAAGCGGCTCTACCAATTGTACCATTGCTTCAGAGTCACGTACAAAATGTCGCTCCAAATGTGTTCTATTTGACAGCGCGCATTGTCGATAAAATGTGGCAAAATCACTTGCAAAGAGATCCACATGAGATATTCGATTTTATTATTAAGCTTATTGGACAGGCAAAGCGTCGGTCGTCATCATTGTCACTAGAACAACTGCATCATTCATTGAACCGTATTATCCTTTATCTTTTATCCCGATCTACTGAAACTGTTGCTGAACAAATGGCTGTTCTAGAGGCATTACATAAATTGACCACGCATCGCTTATTAATATTTGGAGCTGGAAATCATGAGTTGGACTTTTTCGGATGTTTGACTTATTGTTTACTACAGCTCACAAACGACGCAAAGATTGCTTTGGATTCAAATACAGCTAGGGACCGAAACACAACTTGGCATGTTCCAGCAAATACTGTTGAGCAAAATGAGTCTCGTGAACGAGATATGTTGAATCAGCATCAAGGGCGAAATCTAATCAGTGGGGCAGCCTGTCGGGTATGGGAAGAGCTTTACGTTGGTAAGAAGCCAGCCATCGAGGAGGTATTCAAAATTTCTCTTTCACCTCCACCAAGCAATGCAAAGGCACCATCTTTAACAATAACACGCGATCAAGTTATTGATTTGGCTTCTAAATTGTGGTACAACTATGTGGATATGGAGAAAAAAGCGGCAACATATCGAGTTCCATGGGAACTTCATAATCAAATCCAATCTAAGATCCAAAAGGTTACTGGCGGTTTAACCCGATTGGCCAGTCGAAGTAAAGTGATGAGGAAAGATGATTGTTCAAAAACCAAATCCCAAATTGTTACCAAAGAACAAGCATTCGAATGGACGAATATCAATGTTGGACTTGTGAAAGACTTGTGCGATCAACGTTATATCCAACATATAAATATGAACCAGCATACTTTACGTTACGTTTGCCAAGATTGGTTACAGTCGGAGAGGGAGCTAATTCGTGAACGTGGCCTATGGGGTCCAATCAAAGTATGTTTGTTGTTCCTGACAAGAAGCTCCATTTTATTTTCTTTGAATACAAGATACAAGCAAATGAGTGTATTCAATCTATTTTTTTTTTTCACAGAGCAATCCTTTAGACAAATGGATTTTAGACACAACGGAGGGTCCACATCGAATGAGGAAAAAAACCATGCGGAATGAACAGTTTTACTTGCAATACATCTATAGACCTGAGCTAGAGGATCCAGAAAATGTATGTTTGAATCTGCGATTCAAAAACAGCTTTCCTGACTTTTCTTTTTTGAAAAAAAAAAAACATATTTTACTCCATTCAGAGACAAATGAAATACAAAGTTGCCACGAGCTTCGACAGCAAGCTATATTTCACTTACTGTCAGCTCCCACCACGAGTATTATGCGAACCTATTGACGGCAGCGATCTACAAAAAACAGAAAAGTCCCAAATTGGTTCACCACCTCAAAGTCCAACTGAACAATTGCCAACATTGTCTCGTGCACAGAGTGAGCCCGGTAATACTGAGGGTGAACCTGAAAATGAAGGCGAAGAAGAGGTTTCTCTCATTTCCGATAATCAAACATTGCTTCGAATGCTCGAGGAACAGGAAAAAATTTCATATATGTTTCGATGTGCTCGCATACAAGGGTTGGACACATTTGAAGGACTCTTGCTTTTTGGAAAAGAATACTGTTACGTTATTGATGGGTTTACGTTGATAAAAAATCGTGAAATACGAGATATTGATTCTTTACCATCATGCGCATACGATCCAATACTGCCCCATTGCCATAATAATCAATCACGCCGTGCATCATCTCAAACAATGAGACAATGTTCAAAGTTTTCATATGAAGACATTCGAGAAGTGCATAAGCGACGTTATCTCTTGCAGCCTATAGCATTAGAAGTTTTCAGTGGTGATGGTCGCAACTATTTATTAGCATTCCAACCCAAAGTTCGAAATAAAGTATATCAACGATTCATGTCTTTAGCAACAGAAATAAATGATAGCGCTCAAAAATCAGTGGCGGGACAAAAACGAAATGCTAGCGTACGTGCCATATGATTCTATTAATCGACAATAAATAGTAAAAATTAATTTGTTTTTGATGGTATTGTAGGTTGAACAGACATCAGGTATATTTAGCAGTTTGATTGGAGAGACATCGGTTACGCAGAGATGGATCGTGAGTACTTGATTAAGCTATAGCTGTATTTGAGTTATAAATTTTTCAACTCATTTGTTTTCAGCGGGGTGAAATTTCAAATTTCCAGTATTTGGTAGGTTTTCCGAATTAAATTATATCCATTATTTTGAAAAATATTTTAATTTCTTTTCATTTTCACAAAAGATGCATTTAAACACACTTGCTGGACGCTCGTATAACGATTTAATGCAGTATCCAATTTTTCCATGGATTTTGGCTGATTACGACAGTGAAGAGTAAGATTAATATTTATTATTGTGTTCATCATGATTGCTAAGTAATAACAAATTACTATTATGTTCATTTTTTGTTCAGATTGGATTTAACAAGTCCTCGAACATTCCGCGATTTTTCTAGGCCAATGGGAGCTCAAAGCCCTGAACGACTTGAGCAATTTCAAAAACGTTTCACAGAATGGGAAATGGATATTGAAACACCACCATATCATTATGGAACACACTATAGCTCTGCAATGATCGTTTGTTCTTATTTGGTAAGAATGGAACCATTCACTCAACATTTTTTGCGATTGCAGGGAGGACATTTTGACCTTGCTGATCGAATGTTTCATAGCGTCAGGGAGGCATGGTTTTCCGCATCGAAATATAACATGGCGGATGTAAAGGAATTGATTCCAGAGTTTTTCTATTTACCTGAATTTCTCGTAAATGCAAACAATTTTGATTTAGGTTCAAAGCAAAATGGTGACACTTTGAATCATGTAGTTTTGCCTCCTTGGGCGAAACAAGATGTTAGAGAGTTTATACGCGTTCATCGTCAGGCATTGGAATGTGATTATGTTAGTCAAAATTTGCATCAATGGATTGATTTAATATTTGGTTATAAGCAACAAGGGAATGCTGCAGTGGAAGCATACAATGTGTTTCATCATTTGTTTTACGAAGGGAACGTTGACATATACAACATAGATGATCCATTGAAAAAGAATGCCACAATCGGTTTTATAAACAATTTTGGACAAATTCCCAAACAATTATTTAAGAAACCACATCCATGTAAAAAGATGCAATCAAATCGCCACACAATCATTGATACAAGCCCTTTGATTGCATCATCAACCATATCACCACAAGATAAACTATTCTTCCACAACTTGGACAGTTTGAAACCGGTAATTCTTAATTTTATGCATAAATCTCAATCAAAGTCATCTATTGAAATTTTTCTTGAAAATTAAAGAGTCTTCAACCAATAAAAGAGCTAAAAGGGCCAGTTGGTCAAATAATTCATCCAGACAAGAGTGTGTTAGCAGTTGAGCAAAATAAAGTTTTGATGGCACCATCATATTCGAGATACATTGCATGGGGATTCGCCGATCATTCGCTTCGAATTGGCATGTATGACTCTGATCGGGCACTATTTGTTTGTGAAGCAGCAGCGGTCCAGAACACTGGAGAAATTCTCGCTTGTGCCTGCCCCAACGCTAGGACAATTGTGACAGCGGGAACTAGCTCGGTGGTAACCATTTGGGAATTTGATAGTCGACGTAAATCCTTGATCGTGAAACATTCCTTACATGGTCACACTGATGCTGTTACATGTCTTGCTGTTAGCCCACAATACAATATGATTGTTTCGGGATCCCGTGATGGCACAGCAATTGTATGGGATTTGTCACAATTTAAGTTTGTACGACAGTTGAGTGACCACGTTGGTCTTGTAGTATCTGCCGTTAGTATAAACGATTTAAATGGGGATATTGCCACATGCTCGTCTACATGGTAATTTCAGTATTTCTTCAAATAATCGATTCGATTTTGCAAATGTTTGATATTCCCCTTTTTATTGAAGGCTTCATGTGTGGTCGGTCAATGGAGAATCATTAGCAACAGTTAATACAAGTATCGGAAGTTCCGATCGTATGCAACAAATTCTATGTGTCGCATTTTCAACGTCCCGTGAATGGGATCAACAAAATGTTGTCATCACTGGATCAACTGATGGTGTCGTCCGAATGTGGTCGATTGAATATGTACAGGTGCCAATTGTTGAGAACGAAAAACATTCAGAAAGTGGTGCACTCAGCCCGAACAATAGCCAAAATGACAATTCTAAAGAACCTTCAAAGATGCAGTCAGCATCTCTTGATGAAAAAAATACATCGAACACATCGGCAGCAGAGCTCATTAAGCAAATGAGTCTCACAACGCAAGAAGATCATCATTGTGAGCACGTTTATTATTAGAATTTCCAATATTAACAATGCACAACTAATTAATATGAAATATTTTTTATATTAATAAAGCCCCCGTTAAAGCATCCGGCTCCGAAAGTAGTTTATCAGAAGCATGTGATGATAGCAACGGATCACAATCTACTGAACCGAAAGAATATACCAAAGAAGAAAACTCAAACGAAAGGGATAAAGATCGTGCGGAATCAGCGGCACAAAAAGAAGTTCTTCAAATACCAAAACCAAATATAATGAATAAACGAGGAAGTTTAACTAGTGCAAAATCATTACATGAACTTAAACGCGAACCATTGATTGATGAAATGACACCAACTTTAGATACAGATGGAAAAATTGGATTCAATGACAATAAAAGTAAAGGAGATGATGCATCAACCAGCAACGCCAAAGGAATAAGACCGAGCAAATCGGAAACCAGTATAATTGATTCTTTTGTAATGGTTGGGGAAAATGAATATGGAATAAAGAAAAGTGCAAATGCTTTGCGTGAAGGTATATACCATTCTTATTGAAAAATGAAAATGTTCGTTGCTCTGGTGCATTACATTGTGATTATTTTTAGGATTTTTTTGGCAACGTCAATTGGTATTCCGATCAAAATTAACAATGCATACGGCATATGATCGCAAAGATAATGCTGAACCAGCCAGCATTACAGCTCTCGCCGTTTCGAAGGATCATAAGGTGTTGTATGTTGGTGATGCTAGAGGCCGAATATTTTCGTGGAGTGTGGTCGAGGTGAATCGTGGAATGGCCGATCATTGGTTGAGGGATGAAGGTGCTGATACGTGTGTCGGATGTCATGTTCGGTAATTGTTATAATTAGAATTCGTCGTCATACGGCAGATACATGTACAATGTACAATGTACATTCAATGAAAATATTATTCAATAACAATTTTCATTTCAGATTTACGCTGTATGAAAGGAAACACCATTGTCGTAATTGCGGAAAGATTTTTTGCAACAGGTGAATAGATGATTCAATTTGTTATCATTTAATATGATTAATGATTAGGATTGACTAATATTGAAGTACGAATATGTTTTGTAATAGGTGTTCGAATGTTGAATCGGAAATTTCACGCCTCCGAATCCTGAAACCAGTGCGAGTTTGCCAATCCTGTTATGCAACATTGCGACAGAATTCTGTCGATTCTCAGTAGTAGCAAATTGCACTCATATGGATGGTCGATTGACACCTGAAATCTTTAGACAACTGGAACAATAAAAACAATTATTGCACTGGGCTTGGATTGGGAACATTTTTTCTTGAACATCCTGAGGATCTTCATGGTAAACCTAATTTGGGTACTCTGAATCCAATCAACAATTTTACTGTCTAATGTCAAATTTGACAAAAAAAAATTTTTTTTGCCCTAAAGTGATCTCCAGGTCCTGAAACGGATATTTAGCACATAAAAACTGATGTGACATTCTTTGACATTTTCTCCATAATTTGACCTGATTCATAAAAACGGATGTTACCATTGGATTTAGCGTACTCGAATTAGCAAACATGTAAATCCCCAGGAAGTTCAATCTTCGGATTAGCACAGTGTTATTATTTTTATTAGTATTATTATTATTATTATTATTATTATTATTATTATTATTATTATTATTATGATTATCATAATTATTATCATTATAATTATTAGAACTATACATCTACTCAAAATAGGATTTATGAATGTACGTACACAGCAAAAAAAAAAAAATCCGGTAGATGTCACACTGATCTGCGTGTGAATCTTTGATTTATACTGTCAGTGTGAATTTTTACACTGACATTGTTAATTTCATTTTCTGAATATTTCAATGAATATTTTTTTATTCGATCACGCACATAGAATTATGCTTTCTGAATCATATTTGATGTTTGGTTGATATTTTCACTGCACAATTTTCGAACTAATTCAAACGGATTCCACACAAATGGTCGAATGACTTTGTTTGAGCCTGATTCAAAAAATGAAATGTCATTATTTAACAATGTCAATGTAAAAAGTTTTTACTAAAAACTCACATTGACAGTGTAAGCCAAAGATTCACACGCACACCAGTGTGAAATCTACCGGATTTTTTTTTACTGTGTATATTTTAAAGGAAATTGTTATCGTGTTTGAGGAAATGAAATTAATCTTATCAGCCAACTAGACGGCTTTGAACACAATCGTCCCTTAATCGGACTTAATAATTTGGCTTATAGATCTGATTTATGCTACTATCCTTCAGTTCTTGTTGACACAGTTCACAAAAACCCGATTTTTAAGGTCTCAGTACTGTGCAGAGTTCAAAGTTATAGCTAACCAAGTGAGAACATTAATATTTTCTACTGTTGTGTTTAAATTGAATTGGATCAGCGTTGTTGGGGAAATTGACGTCGTTGTACGACATTTCGTGTTGTTCGCAAATTGTTCCATGGCAATGGATGGCTGGCCAAATGTCAACTCATTGGGCTATGATTTTGATTGTTTTGTCGAAACGGTTGGTTTGGATCACGTGTGAATGTGAATGTAGATCTTGCATGAACCCAGATTTCGTTCAAATAACTTCTATGCTTGTTGATTCGCCAAACAGATGCTGAAGCCAATGTCCGTTCGACTGGTTGATAATCAACACAAAATGTATTGCTATATATTATACATTGAACACCAAACACAAAGAAAAAATAAGAGAAGAGAAGCAAACGGAAAGAAACGTTATCATAAACATTCGAACCGCTGTTCAAATTTGTTTCTTAAGAGTTTCAAAATTATATCAAAACAAACGATACACATTGTGTGTACGCATATTCTCAGTTGGGCTCTTTGTTCGTGGCTTTGAACAGGGTTCGGCTCAGATAACCAAAATCTATTTAGATAAGATTTCAGATTTTTATCTGAAAACTTCATTTCAGATAATCTTTTTGAGATATATCTGCAGATATATCGAAAAAATAAAAGATAAAGCCGAAAAAAATATTGATGGAACGAAAAATATTCAAATCGCTCGTGAACATTCGAAAAAAAAATTCCAATAGGGATACATTCATTCAACCTACTTCATTATTTAGAGTCAGAGACTTTGACAGCTGTCTAATACTGAATATCGTTCGCATCTTTCGCGCATAACAACCATTGCAGTGCTGAGCAGACAAAAACTTTTCTTTCATAAAAAGTAATCATTTGCGCATTATAATTTTGATCAACGATTTTTATTGAATTTCAAGGTAATTAATTTGTATTATTGATCGTTCGACGTTCGTAAATAGGAAAGTCATTTCGTTAATTCCCACAGCAGACGATGGCAACCGTAATACTTTGTTTTAATTGTGGTGCCGACAATCACGTGTCGAAATTTTGCCCACAGCCACAGAAATATACACGTTGCGGCCATTGTACGAACGTTTGTTTGAATCAATCAGCACATAAATTTTGGTGCATAGCATCCGAATTTGTTTCGGTCGATTTATCTCTCGAACGGGAAATTATTGATCGAAATTTCATTTTCTTATGTTTTTTCGTTCGAACGATAAAAATTGTGCTTATCTGTGAATTTATCTCAAAATCTGAAATAGATAACGGAAATTTCTGGTGGATCTCAGATAATATATAATGTGATGGGTAAATGGCAATATGCTTAACTAGATAAGATAGAAGATAACTGAAATTTTATCTTATCTGAAAATCTGAAATAGATAAGATAAAATCGCCAAACCCTCGCTTTTAAATGAATGCTTCTTATGAATATTATGAACTCCTGTTACTCAACCGAATCCATTATTTCTCTAATCAAAATCATAGCAAAAGAATGTAACTAATTGATTAACACTTACCGACTATAATCGTCATTAACAATTTTTTGCGTAAAAAAGTTACAAAGCTTCGATGTTCGAATTTCACGAATTGTGAATTTGCTTTCCATGACCAGAATCCGAGAAATAAAAATGCTTCATTCGATCGATTCGCTGAACGGCCAATGATTTTCTTTGCTTTTGCATACATCGCTGCCAGCTTCTCTTCGTGAGCATCAAATTTAAACTCTCGTACATATGTGTGATGATTAGCCTAGAAATAAACAATGATAAACAATTATTTTTCCTGCTTGCCAACCATAACTCCAAAAATTTTATTTAAGTTGAACAAATTGTGCATAATGTGGGCCTTTGCATGCAATCAGAATATCACTGGCTTCTCGTGCTTCTCGTTCTCTTCTATCGAACTGCAAAATGACAGTTAAACAAAGAAAACATTCATGAAACAAACACAATCAAATGATTTACCATGAACAATGGATTGAGACATTTTCATTTGAACAATTAAATTAAACTCATATCATACTCACCTGACTGGTAATTGAGCGGCGATTGTATCCATGCTTTTGAAAATCAGTCATTCCAGGAAATATTCTGGATGCAATTGATGATCACTCTTCATGGAAATTCGGATATTGTTTTGTCTGGATCAATGCCGATTTTCGCATCAAATTCTTCTATCCGTTCGATTACTTCAGACGGAATTTAATCGAATTGTTCATGTACGGGCATCATGAAGATATTTGCTGCTACACGATCACTCATGATCTTGAAATGCACCATTGATTGTCTTTTTGATTTATGATTCACATTTTTTAAGTCGAAAACATGTCCAAATAACTGATTTTCTTAGATTAAAATTTCCCATGTCATTAACTTGTTTTAATCAATGTGTATGTGTGTCATTTTTCGCAATGTCTCTGTGTCAATCTATGCGAATCGATGATGGTAATTGTGCAGGGGAACCACATCGAGCCATTCGATTTAAGTGTGTTTCATTATGATGGTGAATGTAAAATTGCATTTCGATGAAATATTTTGCGAACCGGTAAAAGAATCGATGCTTATTTCGGGGTCGTTCGCTCACCAAAACATTAAAAAACCAACGACCAATGTCTTCTTCATCAATTGTACATTGCCAAATAATTTCATCAATGGTAAATCGGTTGGGACATCCTTCTCGTGGCTCATAACGGGGAAAAAAAACCATTTGACAACACGATCGATTAAAAGGTTCGAAACATATCGAGGCAGCACAGCTTTACAAAATTTCCGAAACATTTGTTTCGCACGCATTATGATGTTGTTGCCAAAATTTGTTTTACACATCTCCATTGCATGTTGCAGTGCGTTTTGACAATGCAATGCGTCTAGTGGGCAAACTAGTGGATTACAAGTTGCCATCCATTGCAAAAATTCATGATCGGCTACTGGATTTTTTGTATTTGCTTTAACCGCGAGAAAACCGTTTTTAATAAACATTAAATCGCTCACCGGATGATCAAATTCGGCATCGATTCACACAGGATCTTCTGACAAAATAATTTCCAATCATCGGTTGTACAAATGATGTGTGTTTGAATCTCTGAAGCGTTTTCCGATAATTGATCGATTTTAGCACTCAAAACTTCATCGCAGTAAATGCTCTTCAATGTCTTTTTTATAACAAACTGTTGCATTTTATTGGCGGAAAATCGCAACTAATCACTTCGAAAATCAATGCGCAAATGAAATGAAAACAATGGTCAATTGATATCGATTGACTTTGAATAAATCCCTCTAGCCGAAGAGGAATGAAATTTCAGAATCAATATTGAATTCGATATGATAGACGATTCGGCATGTATGTGTGTAACAGTGCGGCTGAACGCAAGGTCAGGTACCTGACAATTTGTTCTGATAAGAACAGATCGATCCATGGGGTTAGCCACCAAATTTAATGAGCGCTAATATTTGCTAATATTTTTAATATTTAAGATGGCGCCGGTTTTTAATTTAGTGAAAAAAAGCCAATTTTAATATTTTATTTGTAAAAATAGTGAAG
>GL501433.1:939868-961247 GCA_000149185.1 Mayetiola destructor
ATTATATATATATATATATATATATATATATATATATATATATATATATATATATATATATATATATATAGATATATATAGATTATAGATATATAAATTACAAAATTATTTGCATTCATATTGTATATACATATAGGTACTTTTATCATTATTATTCTTTCAGTATTGTTATGATTATTAATTATTATGTATTATTTGATATACCTGCCTTAGCATATATGAGGAAGGAAACTTAATCCAAAAAAGACTTTTAATTTTTGTGCGAGTGTTAATATTAGCCAAAGAAAAAATAAAAATTCGAATTTGAGAAACATGACATTTGTATCAATTGAAAGACATAAAACATACAACATATAACATGTTACTTCTCATACTTACAAAATACTCTCATAGCTCCGCCTTCCTTTGATTCAAGCTCCTGCGATTGTAAGTGTTGGTTTGCTGAATTACATCTTCTTACCGGCGGAAGATTGAAACAAATGACATACGTATAATTTTAAGCCAACAAAACTCCAAAAAATAATATATAATCCAAAGTAACTTTGATTAACTTTCTGATAACGAATAAGGGGACATAATAAGGAAAAAGATATCATCATGCAACCCGCATAGAAATGTTTCACGGCGTATGTAAATGATTCAAAGGAAATTCTATGATCAAAAATGAAATGTTAAATCTATAAATTTGGGCTATCAGCAAACGATATGGGTACCGAGCTTCTTTTTGAAAAATTAGCCGAGCCCCGTTAATTTCCTCGTCTCCCAGAGATTATTCTGTGTATAAAATATAAACGAAGACTGAAACTCAATGAAAAAAATCAGCGATGGACATGCAAAATAAACTATACCAAAGATTCCACTACTATTTTTTTACATTCTGAATGCTCAAACAGATGACACTCATAGTTGTGTTTGTTATATGTTCAGACTGCTACCCTAATTCGCTGTGTTAATTCAAGCGAAACGCACCCTTGATGCTTCATTCCGTGTGAAAGCATCGAACGGTCCGTGTCACTATGATGTTTTTGGTGATAATAATTTTCGGATACCATCACATGCCAAAAAACGAACAAATTGACCCCATTCGAAAAGATGATCGCTAGAGGAACTAATGAAACAGGTGTGAATCGTGAGAAAATACGAGCTACATAATTCCAACTAGAAATTCAAAAATTTTAGTGATGCATTAAATAGATATTGTGGATCATTTTATTGAAGTATAGAAATTCTTTGTGAGGATTATATATATTATAATAGCATGCAAATGCTTCATTTTAATGATAGCTCATTATGATTATATGTTATTAAAAAGTTTTAAATTATTGTTTATTATTAATTGTATTGGCTTATTTCATGACATGAAGATTCCAATGACCCAAAAAAAATGCAACGTCTAAAATCAGCTAGAATATTAGTCGGGCTGTTTTTTATGTGTAGTCCATCCATGGAAACATTTTGTGAACCGTTTCGACTCTTTGTTTTTTAATGTTAAAAACAGTTTTCTTGGAAGCTCTGGTTGTTTAATGCGCATATGTTGGATGTAAACCTGCGGAAATTCACAAAAAGATACCAAATCTTCATCGTTCGGATTTATTCGAAATTTTATATGTATTTTTACCTGTGCGGATTTGTAAGCCAACTTTATTTCAACTTCGCTACATCTAGAACCGAGCCACAAGAATACTTGTTCACCATTGTCAAGCAACATAATGTCATCATCGGCAAGATCATCTTGACAAAAATCAGAACATTTTTCTGCAACAGTGAAATAACCCTTTTCATTCGAACATCGGAACAATCGACTATACTGCATAAAGTCAGCTTCCTTATCGTATGGTTTTTGACCACCTAGGGCAACCCAGAAGAAATTTTCTGGCTCTTCTCCTTCATTTAGGATCTAAAAAATGAGATTACATTTTCAAATTAAAATACGCTGTAAACATTTGAAACATAAAAATATATACAAAAACATACCTGTAAGCTGACCCAAGGATTATTAAACATATCTTCTGCAATTTCTTGAATTAACTTCGATTCTTCTGGAGTTGATTTACTTCCAATCCATACGTAAACGATACCAGAATTCTCATTATCAGAGCTCTCAAAAGGAACGAAGAGTATATAACTGTTGAAAAAAAAAAATTAAAAAAATAAGTCATTAAACGCAAATGATATGAAAGAAATCAATGACAAATATTCTTACCAAAAAGCGGAATTCAAATGTGTTGCATCTATGTTAATTTGAATGAGTCGCGTACAAAGAGCACTTCCATTCGATCTCAAATGGTAAAATTCGACTTTGTCTTTTTTAGCATTAGAAGGTTCAAGAGCTGCCTTCCGTTTGCCAGTTTTTATGATAAATTTTCGTTTGAAATGTGCCATGAATTTGAGATTCTCTTGTTGCTGCTGAATACGTATCACCTCAAGTTCATCGGCGAACATTGCTTTGAATTTCTTTTGTAGAGTAAATGTGAAAGTGAGCCAACCCATATTTCCCGCATCACGACCTTGCCAGAAATATACGATACACTGTATTTCATCCTCGATTGGTGCCGGCGTTCGTTTAGTTTGTTCAACATTTTCGTCTTCTTCATCTGGTGGGATAACATATTTGCAGAAAAATACATAACAGTCGCTAGAATAAAATATTCCGAACTCTTCTTCAGGAAGTCGAACGAACTTTTTGTCTTCCAAAACGAGACATTCCATTGCTTCTAAGTCATAATTCCAGTCTTCTTCAAGCTGTGTTGCCTCCGCAACAGTCATTGGAGGCTGTCTTGGCATGAATAATGCAGCTAAGTCAGCGCGTGTTTCCTGCTGTCTAGCCCATTTAGATAAATCGGCTCCAGTTTTTGCAACTGACTGTGCTGTTCGAGTAAAATCTACGGCAATGATCTCTTCCCAACCAACAAAGTTTGTTTTGAAAAATTGCGTTTCGTTGCCCTCCTGAATTCTGGTGATTGTTGCATATTCGGGTCTATTTATCATATTAAATAACTCTTGTGATAATTTTATTGCAGCAGCACGAACTAATCGTGTAGACTTTTTTCCAAACCATACAAATACATTCACTTTACAATCTAAAATATAGACATTTTTGCTATTTAGCAATGTGTGCACCATTTTTTGTTGGGGTACTTCAACTTGTGGCAATTCCAGATAGCCCATTCCGAGCTGTACTTGATATAGTGTTGGTTTTGCTGGTTTAAATTCATTATCCACATGCTCAATGGGATCGAATTCAGAACGACTTTCGAGTAAAAATAATTTTGTGAATTCATCACTTTCCTCGCCCTGGTTTTCCATCATGATTTCCATTTTGCTTTTGCGTTCATTTTTGTTGATTTTTTCGGCAAATAGGCGGGCCTTTGATTTAATAGTATTTTTCGATTTGCGACCATACCACATAAAAATCTTTTCACTTGTGTCAATCAAAAATACAAATCTTGGATCAAAAGAGTCAACCTCGACTGGTACCGGTTCCAAATGAATTGATGCACCAGCACCATGAATGCGATACATTCGATTATTGTGCATCACATCTTCAACCGTATAGAATCCGGTTACTGTGCGACCACCTTCGATATATGTTATCGGTGTATCGAATAATGCAATAAATTCTTCGGATTCATCATTCTGTTCTTCGCGAATAGTTCGACATCTTGCACCAAGGTAATTACGCAAATTAACTGCATGTATTGCAGAACATGCCCGTTTATCCAATGTTGCTTCAGCACCAATCCAAAAATAGATTTGCCAAGTCAATTGGCCATTCTCATCGATGTACGTTTTCAAAATTATGTAGCAATCGCCCTGATAAAATTTTCCATGAATAACCTGATCAATTTTATTTGGCAAAAAGTTTTCGATTTCCCATATAGTTAAGCCAGGTATTTGGCCATCGTCCTCCTCAAAAATTTCCGAATAATCTACTGGCGGTTTTTCCAACGATTCATCCCAACGTTTGGGTTTTAGACTCTCAATCACTGGATCGTCATCGCATGATTGCAAATCTTTATCTTTTGCAATGTCTTTCATACCTTTGAGAATTTTTGCTGAATCTTTGTTGTCAGTTGAATCATTCCTCAATCCTCTTCGTAATCGGATTTTTCGAGCAGTCGAATCTTTAGGAGTATTTGCTGTAGATGCAATGGCCGGAGGAACACTAGCACCAGCAATACGTAATTGATGTTGAAGTGAGAAATCGATATTATAAAACTCAACACCTGAACCCTTTTGTATTTCCACTGGCTTTGGAGGCATTATCAGATTTGGATTATTGCGTAAATCCAGTTGATCCAAATCAGAAAGTAGATGAATTGCATCTGGTAAGGTTATCAATCGATTCGTACTTAAATTCAATTTTTTAAGAGCTCCACACCGGCACAAACCTTCCGGTATCATTTCTAATTGGTTATTCGATGCGGAAAATATTTCTAGATTACATAATTTACCAATGCCACCAGGTATACCATCAAAATTTAACAGATTATCGTTTAAATACAATCGTCGCAATTGACTCAGCTTGCATAACATTTGTGGCAGAGCAGTTAGCTTATTTCTCGATAAATTCAAGACTTCAATTTTCTTCCAGAATTCAACTTCGGGTGATAACTCCCCAATATCATTTCCGCTCAAGTTCAAACGCCGCAAATTTAGCATATTATATAGGCATTGAGGAACCTTTTGTAGAGCGTTCCGGGACAAATCCAGTTCGACCAAGTTTGATAGACTGTCCAAAGATGTAGGAAAATTTTGTATCGTCCGTTGAGTGTTACTCATGTGAAGCACTTCCAGACTTTGCAAAGAAGGTAACTGCCTGTTAAACGAAGAAAATAGCGTTTAGCATAAAAATGAATATTAAGAGAAAAATTTATTTACCTCAATTGGAAGAGTTCCAATGGATTATCGCTGAGTATTAACGTTTGCAAATTGGTCAAACGTCTCGTTTGTGGTGGCAATGTTTCCAATTTATTGTGCGACAAATCCAAAAATAGCAAATCAGTTAGATGAATGAATAGAGAATTCGGGATGCTATCAATTCTATTGTAAAAAAATATCGAATGAGTTTTCTTTTTGAAATTAGCGAAGGAATAATTGAACTATGACTCACTGATTGTGACTTAAATTGAGCACCAATAAACTTTTGGCCTTGGACAGTCCATCTGGCACCTCCTTCAATTTGTTGTGTGATAAATCGATAGTCGTAAGCTCTTCTAAGTCAAATAATTCCGGTGGAACACCCGAACTTTTGATGTTGTTGTGTCTCAAGTTCAAAGAATGCAAACATGCCAACTCAGTTAGTTCTCCAAATAGTTTTTCCAATTGATTGTTCTTTAGAGATAAATGTTCGAGTTTCATGAGATTACTCATTTCTTCGGGTATTTCGTTCAGTTTCGTTTTGTCTAATTTTAACCATTGGACGCCGCTCATCAACCGTACTGCATTTGGAAATCTCCCATCCTATTTGAGAAATTTTGAATTTAAAACGAAGTTAGTCGGATGAAATAAGTCCCCAGCTAAATCCAATCTATTACTTACACTGAAATCATTGCTAGTGAAATCGATTCCACGTACAAACGGTAAAACACCCGTATTTGCCATTTTTTTTTTTTTTTGCACCAACGTTTACTCAAACTCAAAACCAGTTTGATGTTTGATGTGCCGTTCGATTCTGACAAAATTTGAATTTTTTGCTGCATATAACGCGAAATAGAAACAGAATCGATTAGTGTTCAGTGTTCATATTTATTTTTGGATGACACATAATTATACTGAATACTAAATCTACATATATGTAGACCACCAGAATCATATATATTTTACACATTTTTACATTCATCATTTTAATTCACTTACTTCACAATAAAAATCGAACCGTTCGAATAATCGATCATTTACCAAAAACTTGTAAAGCAGAATTCACCACACACAGGTTTTATTTGTGAATAAATATTGTGATGCCATCAATAATAGATCAAGCAATTTCAGTCGAAGTCGCAAGTAAAATTCAACAATTTGTTAACTTTTTCACTATTGATCTCTTTGATGCAAATTCACTTTTCAATGAATATTTATATGTTCATTGAAATAAATTGAATGTTTCAGATTGATTTCACTGAATCTAAATATAAAAATAAATAAATTAAAAATCCATTATATGAATGCTATTGCCGACTTTTAAGGAAAAATAAAGATGACTGCATTGCAAGAAACTTCAATTTAGTTTGACAGATTAAAAATGAACCAGCCTTATGTTTCGTTTACACGTCCGAGCATACCTTGTTTACACTTTTTGTTGTTACGAATGCCAGCATGTGAGTGACACGGTGTTGTATGTCAGTGTAACACACATGACACGCATGTTACGATAAATGTGAAGTAACATTAGGGTGTAACGTATCAGCGACATCATCCAATGAGATTCTTTCATTTTCAAGATTCATAGATACTGGATACCAACTGAATACATATTCAATATTCATATTATCATATGTACTATTTTTGGAGAAGCTACTCATTTAAAATAGAATGACATTGAACGCAAAGATATTCAGTTTCCAATATCTTTTTATTTGGTTTTTTATCGATATACATTTATATTTTTTAATTAGTTAATTAGCTTCGAACTTACTTCGAATTTAATGACGAACCGAACGCTTTATACCAAGAAGTCATATAATACACTTTTTCGTATCCGAAGTCTTTGTTGTATTCTCCATGATAACCAGTTTAAAATTCCAATTCGAAATTAGAGCTGAAGTTTGGGTGCGTCACAAAAAAAAAAGTACCAATTTTGCATCCTACGTATAAATATATTAATGCTAAATCAGAATCTTTGAAGTAAAATCTCATTTATATTTTTATCAACAGTATTTTCTTACACATAAATTTCACTCTTCAATAACTGTTTGCATAAATGTTTTTCTTTCGGTATTACGCTCCAAGTGAAAAGCTATCTAGAATTTGTTTTTGTGTTTTTTTTTAAATTCTGTTTTCTTTTAAAAAATGTTGACTTTCAATTATCAAATAAAACAATCCAAAAAACGATCTTTTTGATGTTTACGTTCAATTTTAATTTAGTTTTGAGGATTCGCTATTTTCCATTTGATACATGTCGCCTAAAAGCCGTGATATTGGTACGTTTCCAATAGTTCCTTTGAAAAACAATGATTCGATTATAAAGGGGCGAATGGCACGCAATGATGGTAAAAGTAGAAGCAAGCGACCAAACCGTGTTGGCTGTCTTGGATAATGCAATCGAACATGATCTGACAATATGCATTGAGCTATGTATGATTCGAAGAAAAATGAAGAATAATTTTTTTTTAATTAATTGAAAATTTTATCACTTTTATGATGTAACTTTCGTGATTTGTCTTCATGTAATACCTTGATCTTGTAGCATTTCCACTGGTTGAACATCACACAAAGCAGGAGTTTCTGGCGAAAAAAGAACAATCGCTTTCATACATCCAACTTCTGAGCTATCGGGTGATATTTGACGGAATCGACATAAGATCTCTTGTATTGTTTTCATTTCACTTGCTGTTAAAGCGTCATTCGGTATACGCTCACGTACTTGTTGGCTATCCAATACTGCTCCCAAATCGAACGGAACACTCCACTGAGCTAAATTCAATAAAAATAATTCTTTCCAAGACTCCTGCGAAAGAATTTAGTCATTGAACAATAAAAATCAAATAAGAAAATGTTAAATAAATATAATATTCACAAATGCTGCGAGGGTTCGATTTTGCAACATTGTGACGAAAAAAAAAACAAGAATTGATTTTCGATTTGAACGATTAAAATCCGATTAAAAGTTTTTGTTTAAAAATTAATTGGATTTTCAAGAGTGATGGGGTGACAAAGCAAAGTTGCTGAAGGATTATAATTTATAACGATTTCCATTGGAAATAATTTCACGCCGTTGTATGCGATTTTACTTTCCAACTTATCGAATTAATTTTTTTTTTTTTTAATGTTTGATCTATTGGGTACCTGCAGCAAAAGTTGTTGGTCATTTTTAGACAGCGTTTGGAATGGAACCAAGCATCGTACCCATCTCACGGCCATAAATAATAGCCTTGCAGTTGTTTCTTGCAAAACTTCCCAGCTTGGTAGTCTTATATCCATTGAGCTCAATATTGGCGCTGCTGTCGGAAAAAGGACCGAATTGTGATATTGAAAAAATTCCTAAGAATCAAATAATTAAAGATTCACAAAATTACGAAAAATCACATTTGAAGAATATTTTTGATATACTTTCTCACCTGGCATTTATCTGGATTCATAAGAATGTCCATCAAGCTGTTTGGTTCATTTTTTGTATCGCTACGCAATGAAGTAGCCGTGATCTGTTCTTCACTTTGTTTGTTTGAACTTTCTGTAACTTTATTGTTGTTGTTCAGAGCTGATATGGGCTCACTGTTGGTTTTGTGGTTGTTGTTATTGTTGGAATTCATGTTGTTATTGTTGTTATTACTGTTACTGCTGACTGAAATCAGACTTGTCGGACTTGCAACATTGTCCAAACTGTCAACAATCAATGGTGGACTAATACTATCTGGAGATGGTTCAATTGTACTAGAACTACTTTTGGGTGAATAATGATGATGAGAAACCGTTGAATGACTGCTCGTAACAATCGATGGTGCCGTTAAGGCATGTGATCTTGGTGTCGATAATGTTGAATTCATATGCGAATGAATATTTGGATGCAACAAATTTGGTCCAATATTATTAATCAAGTGAGAATTTTTGTAAAAGTCATTATTCAATGGTTGTTGAACAGCTAACATATGCGAATGGTGTTGATGTGTATGAGAATGATGAACCGGATGAAATGGTAACGGTTGGGGATGATGAATGTGCGGTAAAACTGGATGAAATCCTGGAACAGTAGCGTGACCGCCATTAATAGTCGCTGTACCTTGCGCATAAGCTGACACACTCGTCACAAAGTTTTGTAAATGATTATGATGAGATCCACCCGCTAGAATAGCATTGTGCAATTTGGGCTTTCTCGGTCCGCGTTCATGTTGGACGGCTGGAAATGATAAAATCACAAAGTTTATATTTTAATCCGTCTATACTGAATCGCGGGCAATCGAGAACACATTACATGGTGTGCTCCAGATTGACCGCGTTCCTAAGGGAAACGTATGAACAATTGGCAAGAGTCAGTCTAATCCAATCTTTCGAATACAAAACAACATTTTCACTTTATGCAATAAAGGTAGTAGGTGAGAGGTATGAAATTTTCATTCGGCTTAAACACATAAATGAGTTTTCACATTAATACACATATGTATGAAATAAGAATGTCGTGTTATCTTATCTATTACATGATTATTCAACCATTATTCGATTGGCATATTCTGTTGAAACATCATAAATTCATAATTCAATCATTTAGTATTGTTGTGTGTTTGACGCAAAATGCAGACAATATCGATGCTATTGGACAAATCATTTCATCCTCTGACAACAATCGATCAAGAACAGGAAAAGCTGGTGATATCTCACACATTGTCCATTCAATCGACGATATAGACGATGAATGAGATGTATTCAATTTTCTGCCAAATAATCGCTAGCAATAAAAACATTATTTATTGCACTTGTAACATTCACACATGAAAACAGAAACACAGAAACTGCCATCTCATATACATATTTAGCCATAAAATCATTGGAAAAACTGGAATGGTATGTGTTTCATAGCATGATTCGATTTTGTGCTGTTTTCTAATAGGATTTTCCATTGATATTATTTACGCTGACAGACTGACATGACACTAGTTCGGGAATTAAACAATGGGGAAATTGTTAATCTTTCAATTTGACTGAATGTACGGTATTTTACAGTTTGTGTGGTTTATGTACATTCAATTGTTGGCAACATTGATACGGAATAATATTGGGATGTTTGCCCACGAATTTTGTAACAGAGTGCAAATCTTCTTCAAAGAAATAACCAGGCCGTATTTTTACTGATTTTTTTATTTCATGGATAGAGCTCCAGTTGGATTATTCTTCCTTTGCAAAGAAACAAATGACGAAATGAACGAGAGCCCTGATCATTGAAGCAAAGAAAAACTGTGGAAAGGATAACATTATAGCTTACACTCAACACACAGCATGATTGTTTGTCAGCCACGTAATGTGAATATGTACAGTTTCAGATGGTTTTGCACTAACACGAATTTATTTACATTCATATCGAAAAAATTTCATCATGTAAAGCATGACAGGTCAACGATTGAATGGACAATGAATAGTGAACAGATTGCAAATAAATAATAGTCAAAATGATTACGCTTTTTATTGATATTCAATGTTCATTCTAGGCTCCAGCAGAAAGCGATATTCCAAATGATTCGGAACAGATAATTGCAATTATTTTATACACCAAAAGTTGTTAAGTGCTGCATGTAATTTGGCATTGTTATCAATTATTCAGGAAACAAGATATATTTTGAATTCACTAAAATGTTTT
This sequence comes from Mayetiola destructor, assembly GCA_000149185.1. Classification (NCBI taxonomy): domain Eukaryota; kingdom Metazoa; phylum Arthropoda; class Insecta; order Diptera; family Cecidomyiidae; genus Mayetiola; species Mayetiola destructor. The sequence continues at coordinate 950,373 of GL501433.1, forward strand.
GAACGTCCATTATTCGAATATAGCCTAGCGGCAGAGCAGCGGTTGATGTTTACCATGAATCAATGAGATATGTTGGCTTTCAATTTAAATCCGGGATTAGTACCGAATGATACATTTTGATGGCACTCTTTTTTGAGTCTTTCTCTTTGGGTTCGGAAAATAAATTAAATAAAGCTGCAAAGTTTCACACATTACACAATTAATGAGGTAAGAGTGATTCGATTTTTCTACAACCACTCATCTTCTTCGATGGGAAATCGGGATATGGACAACTGCAGGCGATTTAAAAGTTGAAATTCTGTATGTTGTATGTGGCGAAGTGCGCCGGGGGCAATTTTTAATTCTTCGATTGTTGGGCTCACAGCTAACAATTATATTTGCATGAAATACTTTGCTCTTTCATGTAATTGTATGCTGCGAGATTAAAAGAACCAAAAGTACAAGATTTAATGTACCGATCGGACTCAATAATCTTGCGACTCCGAATGGATTAAACCAATAATAATGATATTCATCGATTTGCCAATCGTATATTTCGATTATTTATTTCATTTTAAGGCATTTCATAATGATTTCAGATTCTAAACATTCATAACATCACTGTATTTTGCATATAACATCAGACGCATATCAATACAAAAGACAGATTTCAAAGTATTCAAACAATAATAATATTTGTTCAGCCACAGTGTATACACACATTGAGGTGATTAGCGTTTACTAATAGCTGCGATGCAATCAATTGCAGAGGGTAATAAACGTTATTATGTTACAGTTTCAAGTGCAGATCGCATTATTATTCTCCCTGGATTCGATTCGCTTCAATGCGTTTATTGTTTTCGATTTAGCTTTTCGATATCAACCCTCCATCAAAATACACAGAGGGCTAGTTTACCGTAAAAATTGGTGCGAACCATAGAAGAAGGGTCAATTCAACGTTTATTCAATCGAAATTGAAAGAAAACACCAAAAATGAATTGTTGACAGGAACCGAATAAAAAAATAACACATTTTTGATTCCAATGAATTACAATTTAGATTGGTATGGTTCGAGTATAAGATGAAAATGCCATAAATATATTATTATACTCAACGCCTGAATACATTTAATATAATATTCATTGATTATGTGAATAAAATAGAATATTCCATCGCTAATGAATTATCGAAATTGAAGATTCTCAAACACATCAACCGATATGAGTTTTGTATTCATCCAGTGCGTTATCATCGAGGTATTATTTAAATTTTCTCCAACTAAAGAACTTTATCAAAACTTGCAACATAGTTCCACAACAAATCCTATTATTATGCACCACAGATGCATTACTATACCATGATATTTGGTAAAAATAGTTTTTTCCATTCCTTTATTTTCTCTCAGTACGAAAAATTACAATAACTCTGTTATTTGTTGCCGATCGATCTGGAATTTGGATTACGGTATAACCTGGGAAGTGCTATCGATTGGTAGATTGTCCGGAATTTCTCGACGAAAAATTTTCTAAAATATTTTGCTAATTTTTAACGACAAAAAGTTTTTGATAACATTTCGTGTTTGATTCGACCCATGGTCATAGATGCTCAAGCTTTGAATTAAGGGAAGCGGTAGTTTTCTATTTTTAACCTAAAATTTGTAGAGAGTGTCCGTTTATCTTCGGGAGGTACGCATTTTGCAAGGCGTAGTCAGTTCCCTCAGACCCTTGCTTCAATATCTATGCACAATGCACATGGTACATATTTTTGAATTCGGTACGATCGAATTCTGTTCGTTTCCAATTTCATCTTGTTCTTAAAACTTTGGAATGGCAAATGAATGCTCGTCGAAGCATCAAGAAATGGTTTAGGTAAATACAAATATTTTCAAGATGTAATTATTATTCATAATTGAATTGTTAAATAAGATGAATTTGCCTCTCATTAAAATATACTTTGTATAAATGAAATTCGCGTTGAAAGTAGAAAGAACTATGTATGTATCTGAATACCAAACTATGGTGATGCACATAGTTTTCGGGATCACAAACTCACCGAATAAGTCTTTTCGAATATCAAGCCTTTCATTTTGCTCTCTGAACCAATGAATAAACTCATCTCGTTCCAATGTCGAGGTGCTATTCGTAAGCGCTTTTGATTCATTCATCATAAATCGCTTATATCATCAAAATGTTGCTGGGCTAATGCCAATTTGTAACGGTTCAATCGTTCTACATAGAAAAAGTGAACTAAAGATCATGCCGTTCTATTTGTTCTTTATGCTTGAATCACGAATGATGTCACACAAAAATGTTAAATGCAAAACTTCCAATGTTAGAAGATTTTCATGTGTAAATACGAATGTGTCACATATGCAGAAAGTCTCACGCCATCATCAATGTTTCCCGAATTTATACTACCGGAATATATGCATACACAATAAAGAATTTACATTAACCATATCATATGCGATAATGCCATTGTATCATAATGTCGCAAAAGCAACACATCAATCGTATGGGCATCACTTTATTTATACACTTTATATTCGACATTCTGAAAAGAGCGTACCCCGTATTTTGTATAATAATACAACGGTTGTTAATCTTTTGGTTTTCATTGCCATATCAATTGATATACAGAATTAATTTATTGAATAATATTGAATATAACGTTGATTCGAATGTTCGGGAATGCCTTTCATATAGATAATCAATCAATATTGAGTAAAATGATATCATCATGATGATGACAAAATAAAATGCACTCGATTTTCGAAATATAAACACATTTTAGTGTTCAGAATTCAGAATTCAATGCGAAATCGTTTGGTGTGCAATGTTATGGCTTACGTTTCATCAGAAGTGGAAACAGATTAATTCTGAATGAAAACATTATTATTTAACATAAAATCCAAAACGATTAAATAACACGGCTTACCAAAATCGTTGTTGATTCGAAAAAAAAATTGCACAGCGTTACATAACTTATACTGGAACAAAAATAAACAAATGGGTCACAAAACAACAAAATGTTTCCTTTGGACATAGTAATAGGATGTGTCACGAATAAAATAATTCGTGTTTACATGGTTCGGCAAATGCTTGCTATCATTTTGTCACTTCTGCTTGGCTCCCCATGTTTTTTGATCAGAGGAGAACGTAAAGGCGGTTTCACAAAACAATATCAACATGCTCATGTAAAATTTAGTGGCTGAAAAAGTTTTTGATGATGAGCTTAGAGTTGTTCGTATTGGAATTTCGACATTCCATTGTTCATTTTGGTAGAAATCTTCTAGAAAACAATACTCCTCCAACAATGAAAAGCATCGAAAACCAAAGGTAAATTATTCATTGGGGAAATCCTCTCGTTTCTCGCATTAAAATCATGCGTGATTGATTTTTTAGAGTCACATTCTTCATATAAATAGTTTTCAATGTTCTGGAGACTTATACGTCGTACATATAAATTGGTCGGTATTTGGTTCAAATAGGACAAAGCCTCATTCCATTAGACTTTTTCTTTGTGTGAAACTCTTATTATACAAAACATTCAAAATTCAAATGATTTTCGTTGCTTTTTTTACTACAAAGAAAATCTTCTTAAATATTCCCACTTGTTGGGAATTGGGAACGCAACCATTGCTTCTGAAAGTTAACGACTTTCAATTCTCAAAAGAAATGTTCGATTTTCGCCTCAATTCGCACGTATAAAGCAGACATTTCCTTAGAAATATTAGAGTATTCTTAAAAAAGTACTCCCTCATCGTCCTCGTATTACATTTTTTAAAAAAGGCAATCGAATGAATTGTTGACACGTTTTTCACTAAACGATTCTCAAAGAGATTTATTGTTGATCCGATCACATTTTCAATTCTTTTATTGTCTTGAAATGGAAATTGTGAAAAGCTCATCATTTTGGGTAATTTGTCATGACAAAAAAGCGAAAAATGATGCCAATGTTTGTCTTTTCTTTATTTAAAGGATCCAGAATATTTTTTGGTGGTTTACGTTCTCATAGGAAAATATGTTTCGCGCGAATGCAAACGATTGATTTAATGAGACCACTTTGCATAATGTCACGAAATTGTACAAAAGCATGAGATTTAATTTAATCTTCTTGTCTTTTATCGCGGTTGTTTATTTCGGAATTTGATTGATTGCATACAAATTGTCGAACCTTTTGGTTTTTGTGTTTTTCAGATGAATTTTAAATTTGAAAAGTGATTTAATTCTACAAATTAAAAAAAAATGTTTATTTTGATAATTAAATAGTCTCACCATCTTTATTCATTGCCGATTGAAAGCATTTAGTTAATCGACACGCACGGCATTGATTCCTATGAGTTTTGTCAACAGGGCATCTTCCTTTTAAATCACCAGTCGCCTTGCATGTATAGATCCTGTTTCGATGAATACTTCTTTTAAAGAAACCAGAGCATCCATCGCAACTGTAGATACCATAATGCTTTCCAGAGCTGCGATCACCGCAAACTTTACATGGAATGTCCAGTAATCGATCGCCTGAAATAGATTCAATCGTGTTCTTTATTTGTTGACTGAATGAGCATAAATCGGTAACTATTCACATGGAAAAGTTTATTCTCCGATACTTTGCCGTTTATGTATTTTGCTATTATTTTTTATTATAATATTGTATTATTTTAAATTCGAGTTCAAGACATGATGAGTCCATATGTTTTAAGTGATAGTCCAAACAAGAATCGCTCCAATCAAAACATAAGACGTGCGTGAAACCGGAGTCGAGCATTAACTTTATTTACGTTTGCCCTTTTCCTGTATTTACTTTGTTTTCTTTATTCCGATAAAGTTGTCAATACTCATTGTTGAGTCGATGGTGCACGTGGTTTTTTGTTTATTATTTTATTTAAAATTTTCATTTTTTGAACGACCCCACTTAATGGTTGTGAGAATAGAATGGAAATAAAAAAAGGGTATGTCAATTTGAGATGAAACGTGTTCAGTAGTTAGATAACATTTGCATTGCGTCATTGAAACTTTCAAAAATTATTTATTTTAGATTGTGATTTGTCGTGGAATTATATTCCTTGTTCAACCAATGACGGTTTTGATTTATTGTTGATGTGGTAAATCTCTGACATGCTGCATTCATAAAACCACTTGAAAATTGAAAAATTCGTTGAAAACAACAATGAACAGCGTCATATGAATCCCGTCACTACCGTTGTAACTTTTAGTATCTTGAATTGTTTCATGGTTCACATTGTACTATTCACACATTCGTCACACCAAACAACTTATACAAACAAAAGATGCAAAATAATCGACAAAATATTGAGTGGTACTTGATTAAAACGTAACATTTTTTTCCTTTCTGAATAAAACATTCGTATTGTTAACAACTCTTGTGGACGATTTATAATCAATTTGTATACAATTCGTGAGGATCACTTGAGATATTGTAACATTTTAAGGTTTTTGTCATCTTAGTCGATATTGCAAATTCGTTCATTACGTTAAGTGTTTGGAATTATTTAACTTTTTTTTTTTTTTGCAAAATATGATGGTATAGATTTAAATTTTACATGAGAAACTATTCACTTTTTCCAATTTGTTTTCGTACCCGTGGAATTCCAAACATTTGTCCGCAATAATATAATAAATAAGAAGAACTCGTTGATCGAAATGTAAGAAGTCATTCAACACATATGCTGGTTGCTCGAGTTTTCTTTACACTTGAAATATTGATCATGGATTCTTTTGAGAACGAAAAATCCTTACCTGTGCCCATTCTTTTGATTTGTCGCAGATTTATCGTGGCCACTTTGAAACTATTTCAATCAACAATTTGGGTTAGGAATTTCTAACCGTAAATTTTCAGTAATTTAAAATCTGCTATTAATTAAAATAACGTAGATGACACGAAAAACAAGGGAATCACCTGCGATAAAATTTCAATTTCTTTTCAAAAAATTCACGTCAACAATCTTATTGGAAGTTCACATTTGAAACGATGAATTTGATTTGAAACCGTTCTGGTCAAAAAATGCTATAAAAAGGGAATATCTGATCTGACTACAACGGATGCACACAGAGCAACTGAGATCATTTAACTTTTCCGATTAGCAGCTAATTGACGACTCACAGACTTTTACAAGCTTTTCGTCAGCCGAAGTACCAACTCTTTGACTTCGCAACGACAGTAATGTTTTCAACCTTTATATATATAAATACTAAGCAGTACATATTGAATCGCACAAACACACAAACGCACACTTCCCAAACATTTTTGTGAAGAGGTTATATTAAAGAGGGACTTATGCATTTTTCAGTGTTGAGCATCGCTCCGCTCTCTGAACGAACATCAAAACATACATATAAATGCACATAGTTCAATGTAATAACAGTGTGAGGAAGGAAAAAATAAAAACAGAAAATTATACATAACTTTCATGTCATTGATATTTGACTGTATGTTTCAGTTTTTTCCCATTTGATTGTACCCGTTTTGTTGCGCGTCAAATGATCACCGAGCTCCGAGCTCATGGTAGTGGCAACATATTTACCAGTTTGATACTTCATGCCACTGCCACAGTTTTCAAATACATTCACATATATAAGCAATAGCGTTTAGCGTATAGGATTCGTTGATGAACAGATCTATAGAGCATCCACATATAGTATATAGCTTTTGTGTGTATTCAGAATTTATAACCATCAGCCACCAAGTTGGCTGACATCTCGTCTTTTCGAAAGAGAAGAGGCGTGGTTTTTTGGCTTGATGTTTTAATACGAATAATGCATTCTGTCTCTGTTACGCAGCTTATTCCTATTCTCGCATATCCAAAACGATTTTCTGACTGTTCAACATTGCCTTATGTATATTGAAATTTGAATTGAATTAAAGGTATGTTTGTGTGCAGGTTTGCATTTCGCATAAGCCATATAATCATTTGTGTGAGCTATTTATGTTGTACGTTCGCATTTTGGATGATGATAGTGCGGCCGATTGCGTATTTTCCATCAAATAAATAGATATATTTCATTGAAGGCGGCTGTTCAGTGAAAATTTTAATGTGTGAGTCGAATCCAGTCATATCAAATACATTTGGGTAAGGAAAAGCTATAATGAATGCAAAAAGTCGAATTTTTGCGGAAATCAACAATACCATAAACCACAGATTCGATTTTCATATTGTTGGAAGTTATAAATACATCAGTAAAGATCTGCTTGCACGAAACATTGAAATTCTCATACGAACGAATACAAAATGGAGATGTTTATCTAAAACAGAAGAAATGTTCAGTTCGTCTTCAGCGATTATAATCGTTTTTAGCAATCGTATACGAAATTGTTGTTTGATCAACAGAAAAAATGGCACGTGTCCATTGAAAGAAAAAGGCTATAATATACATATATTCCATGTCATTGTTTTTATTATTTCGTTAATATTTTGTAATTATCGATTACCGTCTTTGGATTCCTCTCATGTCTGGTGGAACAGAAGAAGATGTCATTTAAAATTTTTACGTTCATGTTAACCAGTCAACGTAAGCACCAGTAAGTCGTATTCACATGGGCGCGGTTTGATGTTCACGGTGACGATAGTTCGGTTTCTTAAGACACACCTTTTCGTTAGATTTCGGCTCTCGGTATTTTTCTTCTACTCTATAATCTCGTACCTCCATTGTTGAGAAATGAGAAATAGGCCTTCACACAACCAACGTACAATGATAAACGGTTACCTGATGGCGACCAATTAATTTGGCAACTTTTAGACGACGAAGACTAAATTTATTAGCCGACATTTGAATTGAGTGTTTCTTCTTTTCAATGAAGAAGGCTTCTGGTTCGAAAAGAAATTTTTGACGAAATTCGGTCTCAATTGCCAATTCTTTAATCAATCGGATATTTTTGAAATGTTTTCTGAGTGTTGAGCTATGCTAAGTACTGAAATGGGTTTTTTATTCAATCAATTTGAGATATTTTGTCACTCGTCACAGAGAGAAGGAAAGAAAAAGGTTGAAGGCTTATGTAATGATTCAATGAAAAGTTGAATAATCATTTCATTGGACATTTCAATGTGATCCTTTTTCGCTTCCCTGCATTTATCTATTTTATGATGTTGTTATCAATCACCCGTCTTCTATTCTTCATCTAGTTCGTATTTGAAAAGAGCTATTTTATAGATTTTATCAAAAGACGATATTTGCATGATGAATTATTATTTTTATTACGACATTCATTTGTGGATTCACTGCAGCGAACCTATTTGTTGTTACTGTTGTTGTTGAAAAATGATATATACCTTTTCCGAACAAATGAACGGAAAAATATCCCATCTATAAATGGGGAAGATTGTGCGAGATGAGAAAACAAACATGATAAAAACAAAACATAAACGACAAATGCAAAAGAAAAAAAATTGGTGAATAAAAATAGGGCAAAACATTAAAATTGATGTTGATCGTGTCATGTCGAATGGCATAGGTGAATTGTATGAGGTTTTATCATAGAAGTGAAAATAGGAATAAAGAAGCAAACATAAAAACACAAAACACCGTACAGTTCATAAAGCAATTTTTATATCTGAACCAGAGCATATGATGTTGTTCCCACAATGCATTTCAATGACATGCCTGCAAAATAAAATACGAACGCTTTCTTGCTCTACTCTCTGCTGCTGTGCGTACAATATTCAATTTGTTCATCCTGTTCAACAGTTCACGTTCTACCTTTCATTGCACATGAAATTGCGCGGGTGAGAATCAACTAATGTTGAACTAAATATATGAATCGCGATTTACTAACATTACAGTTGAACAGTTGAACAGTTGAACTAACTTACTTTCTGCACGCAATGTGAACAATAATACGCACATACACAAATGGTGATACGGTTGTGATGCTGTAATTGCGTGTTTTTTGCTTGAGGGTAAAAGAAGAGACGCGTTACAAACCAACTCATAATGATTCGATGTTCATCTTTTCCTCGTTCAAAATAAAACAAAAACTAAATTGTCAGTTAATTTTTCAGCTGTTCCGTTTCAGGTTCCCCTCATGGCATTCATCAATTAATTGAAAGTGAACATTAGGCATATCATACGTTCATCCAATTCTGACACACAATCTATGTATACCATTTACAAAATATTTCTATATTCTATTTTCGTATAGTTTTCTGGCTTGTCAAATTTGAATGTCCTTTCGCATAATCATGCTGTGAGCATGAGAATTGTTTCAACTTGTGTACAAAAAAGGTGTTGGTGGCCAGAAAGCAAAAAGCAATTGAATCATTGCAAAGCAGTGAATATGACAAAGAAATGAAATGAATTATATCATTATGTCTGTGAATGCTCTTTTTCATTTACCATCCTCCACTTCGAATCGTTTGTAACGAATTAGTGATCGCCCTTAGCATTTTCACATCTTTTTCCTTCTCATTTTCATGACCTTATCGGAGGCATTGTGGAAAGGTAAAAATGAAAATTTTCTCTTAAACATCACGCACAGATTATAATTTGTCGGTGAGCGTTTTTGTGATGTATTGTTGATGTTTCGTAATTAAATTAAGAGGGTAATATCAGCCCTTCATTATCTTTCACAGCTCTATACCTTTATGTTGCCCAGAAGAATAAAAATAAACGATTTTCCAACATTTTTCGTTACCTAACACATTATCACACTTGACTCATTGTTCATTTGAGTTTCAATTCGATTACCTCAATAAGTTTGCCATTGTAATGTTAAAAATTCAACATTTTATGTGATTTTCACATATTTATAAACTGTTCAAACAACTACAATAGCATATCGAACATCTCATCCATTTCAACGAAACAAATGACAGATGATAGTATTTTCTTCGCAAATTCAAATAAAATACCCAGCCAATCAATCGACAGCATGCTTAATGTGCAACTATTATAAAATGTTGCATTTTCCATCAACAAGATAGTCTATACACTTTGAGGTACAATTCTCATGAAGTGAAGAGTTATTTGGGTGAAATCAAAACGTAGTGTGTCCACTCATCCGCAGAAGAATGAACAATGTCTGTGTAAAGGGCTTGATATTAAAAATAAAAGTCTCCACAGGACAGCGATTGAGTGGAAACAAAGAGAAAATATGAAACCAATTTCATCACATTGGCAAATACTTTATGAACGCCATCTTTATTCGTTCACCTAATATAACAAAGTAACGCATTCGTTGGCATTGTCAAACTTGAGCACGGTATTTGATCTCCGGTACGGCGACCCGGGTATGCGTCTGTATAACTGGTCTCCATCCACTCCCTGGATGCCGGCAAAAATTTATTTAAATGGTTTACCGTTAGCACTATTGAAAACGGTGTTTGATGGAAATAGGTTCAAAAAATTCCCTGTGATGGTCAAATTCTCAGGACAAATTCACTCTCAAAATTTCAGCCCAAATGAAGTAGATTCACTATGATTATTTGTGCGAACTAAAGATGCAAAGTGATTTTAAAAAATATATTCAAAGCGTGTACAGTGTACATTAGGGTTTTCACAAAAATTTTGATCTATGATCAAAGACCATTTTTAGGCTCTTTGGGACATTTAAAACACAATTGTAATTTTTTTTTTTGAAAAAAATTGTTTCCCCGTCTTCTAATTACGAATAGAAATTTCGTGGATTCTCTCAAATTAAGAGAGAGAATTTAATGCAGTGAAACTTCAATGACACACTATATCCAGGCTACTCGTTTGAATAAATGAAATGTTTTTATCAATTTGGGAACATAGGAAAGTAATTTGAGGAAGAAAAAACAGTCAGTATTCTTCGAACAAGTTATTATTTTTATTAAAAATCATTATTTTTCATTATGATAAATTTTTCGATGAATAATGACTGTTTTTCTTCCCAAAATTATTTTCGCTTGTTTTCAAATTG
>GL501433.1:1005013-1025377 GCA_000149185.1 Mayetiola destructor
TGAGCCAAACTATTAGTTTTCCTTGTTTGGTTTGAATTCGCTTTTCATGTTACGCAGCAGCTACTAAGCATGAATTCGACTGAGAAGACACGAATCAATAAGAAATATATGTATGCTCTCGTATACGCTGAAAGTGGCATACGTAATTCAATAAATTTTTTCTTTGTGCCATTACAGTGTACGTACGAGAATGCAAGTGTATGGTATTCACGGTGACGATAAAGTTACGAAGAACTGATCAAAATGTGATGTTCGCTTGCGGCAGTGCTACAAATAATGGTATAAACAATCGCACACTGATCTATATTACAGTGCTTTTTGTATGAGTCGATGTTGTCGTCGACTTTGCATTTTTGTCGACAAACATTTCCAACCTTGTCAAGGTCTTTTCACTTTATTTATTGCATTTTGGAATCGATTTGAGTAGACTTACGATTAGCGGTGGAGAAAATCGGTAAAACGAAGCAAACCAAATCGGCTAAATTCGGAGGTATCTGATTATACTCAGTTTCATTAAAACCATAAAATTAGTTCCATTTTGATTCTTCAAATATAAAAACAGAAATATAAATATTTGCTCAATATGAATCTTATATCAATTGGTGGGGAACAAATTTTCCCATGCTAGTATCGGCATTTTAATTTTTACATTTTACATAAAACGTTTTATTTCACGTCTCATGCATTCCGCTATAAGAATATACGTTAATTGTAGATATGATTGAAAAGTGTGGAATCGTCAACGAAATCGAGGCCGCTCTGTACAATACGATCAATCGATTCAAAAGTGGAATTTTAAAATGATGGACTGAACATTTATGGTCACTAAAAATACTCAAACTATTTAGCCAAAGACACTTTGAAGCACAGATGAGTGTTTTTCATCATGATTCAAATTCATTCAGTTGGAACCATTTACTCAATGAAAATGTCTAAATCAATTATTAAATACTATTATTATAATTGATGTTGATAAATTTTTGCACATGAGAAGAACGCATGTTTGAGTTTTTGGCTCCGAAAGCGATGCCAAAGTTATCTTCCATCAGGAGCCAAGGTTATACTAGAAAGATAGATATTATTTTCTTCTTCAGTATTCCATAGTTTTAAGGCCACACTGCATTGGAAAATGTATTCAAGTAGATCAATAGCAAACTTGATTTATAATATATGAGAGGCAAAAACATTTTGCACATTTTGAATGCATGCCATGCTGTTTTCTCTGCGTAAATGTATCAGAAATAAATTCGTTGATTCGTTGATTCGTTTCTTTCAACAAAATCGCCAAATAGAAGGTCAAGGACAACTTCATTTACACTATCAAATATATTTTCGATTGATATTTTTTTCCGTAAATATTTTTAGTAATTTTGGTTAAACAAGGCTATTTGATTTGCAGTATTTTCTCTCCATCTTCTGAAAAATGAGAATTAATGCTTTCGGATAATAATTCAACATTAATAAAATGATTGCAAATACGACGATCAGTGCTAAATCCAATGTTTTTCTCTCGCTTAGCGACATGCGAAATGAATTTCCGTATTTTCTTTTATTTACGTTGAGCGCTCAATCAACTTTTGAATTGGAGTCACGTTTTTCTAATAGCCCAATATTTTTAATTAACAAACGTAAATCTAATTAACGTGAAGGGTAAAATTAAAGATGAGCGGCCGCCCAATTAATTGAAAAAATGGAAACAAAATACGTCTGACTTATATCATCGTATGACTTTGAATATATCAAATCAGATTTGATTTTAACTATTCAATTCAAATTATTTATTATTATCAGCAATAGTATGTGGTGTTTGAAGCACTTTTTCGGTTTCTAAAGAATACTACATATATCAATAATAATTAATAATACACTGCCAAGCTAAACTCGGTAGTAATGCTTGATGTATGATGTTATAAATCGTATGAGTGTAAAAAAAATTTGAGAAAAAAAATTGGAAAAAAATTTCGAGATTTTTTTTTTCAAAAATACCCAATTTTTCCAAAAATGCGGAATTTTTTCAAAAATGTCGAATTTTTTCAAAACTCACGAATTTTCTCAAAGCTCCCGAATATTTTCAAAAATTATAGAATTTTTTCTAAAAATAAAAATTTCCGATGGTTTATCCCATGACAACACAACATGAAGAATAATGTGAGCCCGTTGAAAAACTGATACCATCGCACATCAAGCACTACTACTGAGTTTAGCTTGGCAGTGTATTATTATAGCTTAATGTTTCACATCAAGCAATATTTACAATATTCAATCACTCATTGTAATAATAAAGGAATTAAATGCTCAAAGTTTAGGTACCGTATAGTCGAAAGAAAATAAACCCAAATGAAAAACCACTTTCTTACTAAAATACTTACCGAGTACTGAACTCCTGAAAAGAGCCACCATCAAGAAGACGAATTTTGGCGAATAGAACAGCATTCAAAAATGGCACTTCAACCAGCTCCTCCAAATTCAAATCTACGGAAAACTTATATTTTTTTTTCTTCATCATGAATGCCATGCCTGGAGCACTGGGCCCAATCAATGTCATTCAAACTGATTATAATGCCGAATGTTGGTGAAATGTTACTTTCTGCTGTAGTTTTAGTAAAAGTTAAGCTATATTATCTTGATATTAATCGAATTATTCAAATTCAGTTCATCGTAAAGATTTTTACACCGACACTCTCGATAATTTTATTAATGAGCTTACACACAATTAGTTTGAATACCCAAAACTTTGCGTCAACAGATATTTTCAATTTCATTTGTTGAAACGATGAAACACATCTGAAATAAAAAAGGAACAAAATTAATATTTACAATTTATTTTGCTACATTTATGCACACAACATATTATGTGATATAATAAAGAGGAAATAAAATATAAGCGGAAGAGAACATTTAGCGAATATTTCGCATAGCTAACCGAACGTTTTTCAAGGCAAATTAAGAATTTCAGTGTTTCATGTAAATACTCTCGTTTCGAAGACTGAACATTCATTGTAAGGCTTCAAAAATCTTTAACGGAAACTGCGGCGCTTACGGACAGAAGTATCTTTTAGTGAGCAAATGTTTTTTTTTTTGATGTGAGCACTGTTTTCACACGTAATATGTTTTAATACATACATTTTTCCTGCATAATATCTCACTTTCGATGGATCGACGTGCAATGAGAATTAGAATTAGATGTATCCGGTTTCGATATAATTGGAATGCAACAAATATTTATGTCTATGAAACTCAAACTAATGTGAAACTGAAGTCGTTCGTAGAAAAATTTTACGGGCAAAATCGACTGCAATATAAACGACGAGTACATATGAGCTTACACATGTTTTTTTCATATGTGGGAATCGGGAATACGCAAGAGACCTGATCATATTATACGTATCTAAACGATGTGCTCTATCTCAATAATATCCATTTGATCAGTGTCGGACATGCAAATTTCAGAATGATAAGCAATTTTTTATTTTATCCACAAGAAATAGTGGCAAAAAATTAAAATACGTAGCAGATAGTAGACATGAGAGGTTCTCATTGAGACTGCGGAAAGTGTGAACTTGTGTTCATTTAGGGGCTCAATCGCATGAAGATAAAACAAATTATGGCAAAATAAATAGCTCTGTTTTTCACTAGAAAGAAACTTAAAAATTATGGCAAAATAAATAGCTCTGTTTTTCACTAGAAAGAAACTTAAAAATTGAAATGATTTATTTTATATGTTGCATAACATGTGCACTATAACCGATATTTTTTTTATTTTAAAAGTGGGTCAAGTACTGACTCTAGAATATCTACGCTGTGCGCACACATGCCATCAAATTTTCCCATTATCTTTTCATCAAAACATTTATTATTTGAATTACAGATCCAGTATATTCTATGAACAAATATGTATGGATGTCGAGTGTCGAGTGAATGAACCGCTTCAATTCATTCTCTGAAAACCTGAAAGTGGCGTTTGTCACCACTTTTTTGATGAAGTAGGATATTATTGCAAACAAAACTAAAAACAACAAAATATTGATTGCATCTTTGTTGATAATCGGATTCTTTGCTTTCATATTCATATCGATATCCTTCATATTTTAGGATATTTATTAGGGCGGGTCAATTTTTTTGGCGATATTGTGTACCCTCTAGCGGTGTTCTTGGGATCATTTTGAGGAATTTTGCCGAAGAAACCATTGCTCTAAAGTGAAATTCGAGCCAGCCAAAATTGCTAGGTAGTTTTTTTTCCAAAAAGTTCTGATACACATACTACACACATGTATATAAAAATGAAATGATGTGCGTGTGTCGTCTGTAGAAACGCGAATGGATCGATAGAATTCCATCAATCTTCTTCGAGCGTGTTTCTTATGTTGTGTAGAAGTCTCTGAGCATAGTCACATTGTTTTTGGTAAAAGGCGCTGTTCACAATTTACATAATTTTTAAAATAGACCAAATATAAGTCTCTGATTCGTACATGTACAATGTACAATGTACACAATCTGATCTTTTTTCTTCCATAATTCTCAGGGCAACAATGAATGATATTTCTATGCATTATTGACTGAATACAACGAGCGTCAAAAATTGTTGGACTGAATACAACGATAAAATTCTAATTAAAAATGATTGTTTCACGAACTGAAATAATTGTTTCTTCCAATGATTATTTTATTCCAATTGATTCAATTCCAATTGACAGTCCTATTTGATTTTTGACACAATTAATTACATTCCAATTGAATTTCACTGACATTTCTCATTTTCACATTGCATTTGCGTGAGGTTCATACAGTTTTGCTGTATGGTGTACATATGAATTATGAGCTGTACTAAGGTTACTGAATATTCGAAATTTTTATATTTTATGATCTGAGAAATCACCATCGATGATACTAAATTCAAATGAAAACGGCGATCGATCCGTTTGCGAAATACATACGATAGATCACGCAAACGTAACACACACTGTTACACACATACATGCCAAATCACATATGATAACGAATTCAATATTGATTCTAAAATTCATTCCTCTTTGGCTTTCGGAATCAATCGATATCAAGGGATGGCAAAATATTGTCTAACGGTTCAAACGCATCGAAATGTTGATTTATATGTATACGCATTCGGGTTGATGCATTTCTCAACACCTTACACTAATTGACTTCGGAGATTTTAAAATCATTCGGCTTTTAAACACCATCAGAAATAGAAGTGCATTAAAATTCTTCCGAAACAATTAACCATTGTTTTCATTTCATTTGCGCATCGATTTTTGAAGTAATTAGTTGCGATTTTCCGCCGAAAAAATGCGACAGTTTGTTATAAAAAAGACATTGAAGAGCATTTACCGTGATGAAGTTTTGAGTGCTAAAATCGATCAATTATCGGAAAACGCTTCAGAGATTCAAACACACATCATTTGTACAAACGATCGTTGGAAATCATTTTAAAAATATTTAGATCCTCTGCGAATCGGTGCCGAATTTGATCGTCCAGTAAACGATTTCATGTTTAAAAACGATTTTTCGCGGTTAAAGCAAACACAAAAAATCCAGTGACCGAACATAAATTGTTGCAATATGGCCTCGATATATTCTGAACCGATTAATCGATCGTGTTGTCGAATGATTATTTATTTTCCTCATGATGAGCCACGAGAAGGAGGCCTCATCCGATTCATCATTGATGAATTTAACTGGCATTGTACAATTGATGAAGAAGACATTGGTCGTTGATTTTTTTAATGTTTTGGTAAGCAAACGATCCCAAAATAAGCATCTATTCTTCGCAAAATATTCCATTAAAATTCAACTTTACGTCCACCATCGTAATGAAACACACCCAAATCGAATGGCTTCATCATTCGATGTGTTTGCGCTGAACAATTACCAATGGCCATCATCGATTCGCATTGATTGACACAGAGACATTGCGGAAAATGATACACAAGCCAATTAATAAAAGACGCCCTTATGTTTTAGGAAATTTCAATCCGGAAAAATCAGATGTTTGGTAATGTTTTTACTTATGAGACGTGGATTATAAAAAAAGAGAATCAATGACTTGATTTCAAAATATCCTCATGATAAAACTAAATCCACATGAGTTGCATATCGATTTGGATAATCCAAGCAAAGATGAATATTGTCAATCAACGCGTCTGTTGGATCTGCCTGTACATGAACAATTCGATCAAATTTTAACTGGAGCAAATGCACGAATAGAAGAATTTGATGTGAAAATCGGCATTGATCCAGATGCTCAAACAATGGCAGAATGAACAAAACAATATCCGAATTTTCATTCGAAAGCATGGACAATTACCGTTCAATTACCGGTCGGGTGAGTATGATATGAAATTAATTTAATTTTTCAAATAAAAATGACTCAATCCATTGTTCATCGTAAATCATTTTCGATTGTGTCTGTTTCATGAATGTTCTCTTTGTTTTAATTTCATTTGGCAGTTCGATAGAAGGGAACGAGAAGCACGAGAAGCCAGTATTATTCTGATAATATACAGCGGCCCACATTATGCACAATTTGTTCAACACAAATTAAATTTTTGTAGTTATGGTTGGCAAGTAAGTCAATCGAGTTCATTTTAAAAATGCTTAAAATAAACGATTAACTGTTTGTCATTGTTTATTTGTAGGCTTATCATCACGCATATGTACGAGATTTGAAATTTGATGATAAAAGCTGGTAGCGATGTATGCAGTAGCAAAGAAAACTATCGGCCGTTCAGCGAATCGATGGAATGAAGCATTAATCTTCTTTGGAAATTGGATATGTTAACCAAATTCACCAATTCGTGGAATTCGAACACTTTGCTTGCAACAGCTTCGTTCAACAGTTATTGTGATTAATGAATTCCAAACATCGAAGCTTTGTAAGTTTTGTGCGCGAACAATGGTTAACGACAACCAATTAGTTCTATTCTTTTGCTATGTATTTAAATAGGAAATACTTTAATAGTCGAAAATCGATTCGATTGAGTAACAGGAGTCCATTAAGGAGTATTCATTTTTAAGGTCACGAACAAAGGGCCTAACTGAAAATATTCATACATTGTAGCGGTTCGAATGTTTATGATAACGTTTGTTTGATTGCACGCACCTGTTTGGCGAATCAAAAAGCATAGAAGTTATTTGAAACAAAATCCGGTTGCATACACAGAGAAAAAAAAAACTGGTAAATGTCACAAACATTCCAGTGTGAATGGGTTATTTATCCATAACTTTGTAAGGTTTATCCTGTCACTGGTATTATCAGATTTGACATAAATTTTTCGAACCTTTATAATGGCTACTTTAGTTAAGAAAAGTGATTAGAAAGTAACAGAAATGACAACGTTTCGTTTAAAACTGAATAATCGCGCAACGAAATTCGATTTTTATCAATGTTGTTAAAAAAATAAATTCGTTTCAACTGAAGCAGTCAGAAAAAAGTGAAATAATTCTTGCAGACTTTGTCACTGAAAATGCTAAATTGTCCAAAAACATTGTTCAGTGTTATCCTCTGAATATAACTAACTTAAAATGGCATTTTACTTTCGTTTTTACTGCGTCCATATTGATGGAATGTTGATAACAGTTTGATCGAATAACGCAGTCGCGCTATTTCGATGTGTCAAATTTGCCATGACAGGCTAAACTTTATAAAGTCAAGGATAAATAACTCATTCAAACTGGAATGTTTGTGACATTAACCAGGTTTTTTTTCTCTGTGTACAAGATCCGCACATTCCCACGTGAGCCAAACCAGCTGTCTCGAAAAAACAATCAAAATCACAGCCCAATGAGTTGGAATCGTGACTACAATGCATCACGTGCAATACTGGCCAAATAATTAGATTTAAATGCCACGGAGCTATTTGCGAACAGCACGAAATGTCGTACAACGACGACGATTTTCTCAACAACGCCGATAGATTTTAAGTTTTGTTTAATTCAACTATGAACTATGCAGAATACTGACACATGAGAAATCGGGTATTTTGTGGACTGTGTCAACAAGTACGGGAGGAAAATACATAATTCAGACGTGTTAACCAAATTATACATATAATCCGATTTAGAGACGTTTTTAAGGAGGTTGTAGGGAAGATTGTGCTCAAAGTCTTTTAGTACTACTACATTATATTCATGCGGTAGGCAAACATGTTTCATGAGCACAAAAGATCTCATATTAACTCATCATCATCACTGTTAAAAAATTTTTCGGTCAGGTTGTAATGATTACAACATGTGTGTAACATAATGGTGAACATATAATCTCAATATTGGCCTACATGCAGATAATGATAGAGGTTAATCTCAATATAAAACAAGCCGAAGCTCATATTTATGAGCTTAGTTCTGTGCTACCTCATACCCGATTCTAAAGATAAAAAATAATCAGGTTTTGATACCATACAAAATATTTCATGAAAACAAGAAAAATAAAAACGGACTTAATTTATGTGATATTCTATTAATATATCAAAGCTCAAAACCAGTCCAAACTCTTTCTCCATACATTCACGTAAAAAGTTTATTTGATTTTCATTTAACATTCGGACAAATAACAATGACTCTACTTCGCTCAAGTTTCAAATGATAAAAATCGTTTATCTGTTTATTCATAAGATAGCACGATATGTAAGCATAAAAGCCAAATGCATTAGTCATTTTGAAAACGAAATAAATTCACTCAGAAATTTAACGGAAATTTCTGGATCTTTTTGAAACATTTAACTGTTGTTTCGTTTTCGTTATATTTATTATCAATCATACCAAGAAAGCAGAACGGTAACATAAACGAACTGAACTTTCGCCAAATGACGGTTTGCGTTTTGGATGGAGGAATCCACTGTCAATAAAATGAGTTAATAGATAAGGATTCATACAATATAAAATATAAACTTTATCTGAAATCTGAAACTTACTCATAGATGACATACTATCGTTCACGTGAACAACGTTTACAATAATTTTTTAGGTCGTTTATTTGAATTGAATCCGTTTTAATGGGAGAACTTCCATCAACAACAATTTGTGCATAAGTACATAATTCAAAAACAGTGAACTGGAACCAAAGTCCCCGTTTTACCGTCAATCTTAACCGATCGAATGTACGGCAAAAAACCCACTTTTGTTTGCATTACATCAGATTTATTGGCTCAAAGGCCGAGATACACAGAATATCTGTCTATTTGAAGAAGAAAAAAGACAAAATGTCAAAAACAAAAATATCCTTTTCTTTTAACCACTAATATACACTATACACACTGTTCGGATGCCTGCATGTTTGATGTATGTACCACAATGTACTACAATAACTAAGTGTGAGGTACTATGGAATTTTATAGAATATTGCGAACAATATTTATTCAGAAGGGTTTCATGTGGCGTGCGAATTTCATTACATACATGTTCGTGCGCACACATTTTATCATCACTGGAATCCGTCATCGAAATGAAATCATTTTTAAATCTAATCCTCTGCATAATACATGAGCTTTCTTTTTAAATTTATCAATTATATTATCATCATTTTTTGTATGTCACTAATGAAACAAATCGATGTAAAGCATTCAATGAACATGTAATTTAATGTGCACACATTAGAGCGATAAAGCGTCCATTTGAATACAAAAAACGAACAATAAAAAAATAAATTTTAAGCACGAAATTTAATATTTTATTGAGGATTGTCCACCATTCCAACGAAAGATACAGAAAGTTGGGTGTACGTGTTTTTTGTCAGTTGTTCACCAGTGATAAAACAGTGAATTCATTGCACAACACCTGAAAAGTTTAAATGAATAGCCAACGAACGAGTAAATGAATGAACAGTAAACTCTGAACAATAAAAGCGCATGAATCAATCAGGAAATATGACTGAGGCCATTTTGCATTTTTGAATGCGACAAAATTGAATTCAATCCTATAGAAACAATATCACCATAGAGAATTTTATTATCATCAATTTCGAGATCCAGTATTTGTTGACAGTTGATATCGAACACCAAACGATAAATTAATACAGTGTACTTTGTATATTCAATATTCAGCTTTTGTTTTTGTTTTACATTTTACATATATTCGTTCTGAAATTCTATCAATTATATTATCACTTTCGATTAATTGTTTGAACTCATCGGATGACAATTTTACTAACTTACAGTTATTTTATTTTCGTATTTTTTGCTATCATCAATAATTCCATGAAGTTTCATGAATAAGCCATGCGATGAGCACTGAGCTTGCTTATTGAACCAAGCTAAAGGCCACTTCGACACTATGTATTTTGTTATGGTAATTAACTCAATTTTCCAATATCAACAAATTTTCACAATTGACCAAATTCCACAGAACGTTATTCACTTGAATTTATTTCGTATGCTAATGAAATCAGATCAGATAACAGATTCTTTTTCTCATTTCATGAATAAATTTACTTTTTCTCATGTATTTCTTCCAGCAAAATTTTCATCGTTGCAAATGTCATTGTGGAGAAATGGATGAAAGAAGTGAAGCACTCACAAAAACACAGCTTGATGAATGGCATTTACAAAGATTCTATACTTTTTGCACTTTATTTTGCATAATTGAATCGAATCTTGAATTTTTTTCACAAATTTTTTAATTCGAAATGTAACATCAAATTTATTTTGCGACACTGAATAATCGATTTGCACTTTATTGTATTAATCTGACAACTCACGACGATGAAGAAATAGAGAATGAATAAAATAAATATATTGACAGCGCGACCAAGCGAACTTCAATACACATCATCCGATGAACAATTATTTCAATGAAAAATAGAAGAAAAAAGAAAGAACTATAGACGTTTTATGTTGGTATTGGTGCGCTTGCTTCATTCTATTCACTATTCACATCGTTTCTTTATGTTCTCTATTCGGCTCAAAAGTGAATGTATGAATGATTTTTGGAATTGTTAATGTGAACCATGGATGTGTCAAACGCGTCACTATGTTCAGAAAACGTTTTTTGGGTGTTGACGTTTGAGTTTTATCATTTTTATTTCAGATTTCAAAAGATATAGTTTCGAAAGCTGAACAAAACCGAGGAATATCGGTGCCGAGAAATGGTATCCGACATCACCTACGAATCATATAATTTGGATTGAGACAAATTTTGAAATAGTTGAAAAAACAGCTGTTTTTCATAAACAGTGTGTTTTCCTGTGTTATATGATGCAGTGAACGCACTCTCCATACTTATGACATTTAAGTTGTTTCATCAAAACCAAAACAAATCCGTATGTTTCGTGTACAATTTACATATAGTATACAAAATTGACAGCATATTTTTCGACCAAACAACTAGTTGAACCGAATTTTTTCGATCGAACTGTCAAAATTGACAGCATTGAAAGATATGAATGTAAATCAGCTAGTCTCTTGTAAGCCACCTAAAGTAGTATCACGAAAATATGCATTGTGACAGTAACAACATCAATTTTCGTCAGCAAACAATAAAAACACTATTTAAACTCTTCAAGTGCTGGACTTGTGATCAAATGATAAATATATTTTTGAAAAAATAATTTTTATAGTTCCTGTGAAAGGTTCGTGAATAATTTTTTCATTGAATTAATAAAATGTTCGAATACCTGGTGATCAAATAAATAATAATAATTTACATTTGGAATTGTGGTTGAATGTTCATCTTATTTGGCACAGATTAACTGATAGTTTGCTTCCAACATACATGTATCTGGATAGGATTGAGTCCAAAAAAAAAAAAAGAATCATGTTTCTTGCGAAACACTAAGTTAAACTTCTTTATTTGACTATCACTATAAAACCGGATAAAGATTTTTTTCGAAAAAGTATATGATCTTAACAGATTTCTACATATGTCCAAAGAGTCGTGTATTAAGTTTTTGTGATATCAGTGATTGATTTTCGAGAAAATAATAGAATCAATGTTTACGGTGAGCATATCAGGTGCACCGTGTCCTTCGACAATTAACCGAAAGAAATTCCAAATCAGGTTCGAAATGGAATGACATTACTGTTATAAGATTTTGTTTAAGCCGAATGTATGCTTTCTTTAGATATTCTATTTGTGGAACGCAGCATAATTTTTTGTGGAACGTCTGACGTTTATAGTTTGGCCTATGGAATGGCACACGTTATTTATTCGGTTGTTTTGACGATTTATTGAGTAATCGGAAAAAAGAGCATTGCTATATCAGATTTTTTTTTGAAAAGCTCCGTTGACGTGTGATTAAAAGAAGAGAAATCAAGTAAACCGAACATTACAATTAAAACAACACAATATTAAAAAAAGATACACGATTAGATAAATTCCTGGTATATTATCATCGCCGAGCGTTGTGTTTTTGGTTCGATATCTGCGAAATTAAGTACTTATCAAAATATCGTTGATCATTGTGTACAAGTAATATGTGTACAAGTGTACAGTGTACAGCACATTCTTAGAACCGCTCTTTACTGAGTGGATAAATGGTTACAATCAATTTAATAGCAAAATGAAATTCGATCATTAATTTCATGGGAAATGCTATTCACTTTGAAAATTGGCAAAATAAAAAACAAAGTCAAATTTTTCACGTTCAATTGATATGCATTCATTCAGCTGCGTGTATTCAATTTACTCAATAATCATTGCGACTCAATGCATAAATGTAATGGTGATTGCATTAGCGAACGAGCATTTGAATATATTGAATGCATCTCAATCACAGCCATGCGATAGAACACGTCGCATTTTCACCGAATCACACGGCGAATTCAGTGATGGGCCGGCTGGCCATAATTATACACAGGTAAATTCAGCATTTATTAAACTAATCTTGAAAATATTCTCTCTTCAAACTCCATTTGTGTATTTAATTATTGATCATAGGATTCGCATTGTGAGTGGCTAATAAAAGCAAAAAATGACAGCCAGTTTATCACATTGAAGTTTCATAGTTTAGCGACTGAATGTTCGTACGATTATCTGTTTGTCTACGATGGGGATTCAATGTTCAAATCACCCTTACTTGGTAGCTTTAGTGGAAAAACCGAACCACAACAGGTTGTCGCTACATCAGGGAACGTAAGTCTATATAATTTTATTGTCCATTGTCCATCTACGCGGAAAACTTAAGCCAAATTAATTTTATGATTTCGATATTTTCAGATGCTAATTGTATTATATAGTGACACAAATTACGTGCTAAGTGGGTTTTTTGCTGAATATTTTATAAGTAATTGGTAAGTAAACTATTGCTGAAATAATATTATTCATCAGAAGATTGTTGTAAGTCATTATATTTCTTCCCAACAGTCCGAACAATTGTTCGGGAAAAGACAGAGGAAAGTGCGTTCAGCATACTTGCGTTTGCATTGGTGACTGGATCAGTGCAGATTGTTCAGTTCACGCTTGTCCAGATAATTGCGGTGTCGACGAAGGCCGCGGCGTTTGTATGAAAGAACATTGTCGGTGCAAAAATGTAAGTTCAAGCCATTTCAATGCGCTTATTCTCAACAAAAAAAAAAAAAAAAATTAATTGTCAACAATAAAAAATTTAACAATAAAATACTTTTGATTGTTCAGGGCTATTCGGGAAAATCGTGCAGTTTACACATCGATAATAATGTCGAAAATGAATGGCATTATTTAGCCAGTTCTTACAGCGGACTAACACCTCGAGCAGCACACTCGGCCATTTACGTACGTGAGACAGACTCTGTATACGTCTATGGAGGTTTTGATTTGAACAACATTTTGGGTGCTCTTCAGGTGAATATATACCCACCATCCACCATATTTCGATATTATTTTTAATTGAAAAACAAATAATGAATGAAGAATAAATCATTCATAGATATACCGGTTCAAAAAAAGTACATGGGAAGACGAATTAGGGATTTCTTTGCGTAGCAGACATTTTCCAGCTGAATGGGATAATACATTATTGAAGGCAATCCTATATCAAAATGATGAGGAGGCCAAACTGTGGGGCCTTAAGAGTGACGCTTCATTTTTCCGTAATATCTTGCTATCTATTTCGGATGAAAACTTTTTACGACGCCATCAGCGATCACCAAAACGGAACACAAAGCACTCACTGAATTTGAATGAGTCGATTTCGAATCAAGATATTTCGGAATTCCTTGAGGCGCTTTCCGAAAAATCACACATCGGTCCAGTGCATCGATATGGACACGCTGCTTGTTCTGTTGAAATTGAAGGAGGTGGCTTTGTGATACATGGTGGAAAATTAGAAAATGGAAGCTTAGCAAATGATCTATGGTTCTTCAATGCATCCGCTCAGCAGCCCGAACATTTTTGGACATTACGAGCAATCAATTCAACTTTTCAGCCGCCGAAGATGGCGAGACACACTATCACTCTAGTTGAAAAATATTTGTATATTTTTGGTGGCAGCCTTAGTAATGGCGAATTCTCATCCAGGTGATTGGCATTCACATAAAAACAGAGAACGTTTAACGATTGACTCTTTGGCAGACTGTAATATTTTTTTGAAAGTGAAATGGCGTAGACTTCCTAAATTCCATGTCTAGTTTCTATTTTTAATGCACGGAATGTTCATCATTTTTTTTTTTACTTTTGAACTTTTAGAATATTCCGTATTCAACTTATGGATAACCCCGAAAATGACCAATGGGAAGAAGTTCATGTACGTGGGGGCAAAACGTTGGATATACGCCTTGTGGCGCACACAACGATTTATCATAAAATTGACAACTCACTGATTGTCTATGGTGGAATTGTTGCTCGTTTTTCACGATTTTCGAAGTTATCAGATCGAATTTTTGCGTTCCATTTGAGTGATCGATATTGGGCCGAAATTCATTATCCAAGGATGCAATTACGTGAAGCCTTTATACCCAGAGAACGTGCATTTCATACGGGTACGATGAAAATAAATTTCAAAAACTGATGATTAAATAATTTAAATAATTTTCTGTACCTACAGCAACAATAATTGGCAATTACATGGTAGTATTTGGCGGTTATACACATCGCCACAACAAAGAAGAAATATGTTATGATAATCAAATGGTAATTTTTTTTTTTTTTGAATTAAATAATCAAATTCAATTTTATTAAATTTGACTTTCAATTTTCAATGTGTACATAGTATTTGTACCATCTCAAATGTCATGTTTGGGTAAATTTGGACGTATTGGGATTAAATCCAAAACAACGTTATCCAAAAAATCAAGGTGTATTTGCTCATGCTGCGGCCGTTCGGAACGATAATACACTTTTGATTGTTGGTGGATATCATGGGAACGTTAATGCTGACCTATTGGCATATACATTACCGTCTATGCTTCAAATAAAAAAAACCAATAAAATATTTGATCCGGAGAATCATTGTCACAAGCATACCGCGATTTCGGAATGCCTATCAGGTAAATTTTGGATATGTCTTTTCGAAAAGTTAAACTCATATTTCTAAATAAATCAAATTAAATTGAACTTTGTTAGATTTGGATTGTGGCTGGTGCAGCGTTGAAAATATCTGCTCTGGAAGAACCTTTGGAGCGAATTGTACAACTAATTTATTAACGGGTACATCAATCTATCTAGTTATTATCTATTTAACACTGCAAAAGTTTGGACTCACCCATGAAAAAGTGGTTTCCCAATGATTTCGATCGAATAAATGAACCGATTCTAGAACTTCTGGTTAAATATGACGAGTAAATTATTTATTTATTCATCATGAACAGCAAACACTACCGAAAAACCACTTTTCGTGAGTGAGTCCAAATTTTTCAGGGTATTGTATGCGTAATACACATTGTGTATAGTAGCTAAAATGTGTTATACCATTTTGACACAAATGTATTAGGACAATGCCCCGGAATATGTCCAGCACTTGGTAGTTGTCATGCATGTCTAATCCATGGAAATGGCAATCGCGCCACCGATCGCGATACGATTATGCGGTCATTCGTCGACAAAACTGGCCTTAATAATTGCCAATGGTGCGTCCAAAATGCACGCTGTCATCACAAAGCGGATAATTTTGGTAGTTGTGGTTCTAGTGATGATACACCATCTCAGGAAATTGGCTTCTGGGGCACGAATGGCGTCGAAATTGATTCAGCCAAACAATGTTCGCTATTCGATAGACGGCCCGGGTTGACATTTTTGAAATATTATTCCCCGATCAATTGGACGATTCCGGATGAAGTTTCTATTGTCAATGCTACCACTCTCGACTTCTTGACGCCTTCGCCAACAACGAAAACCGAACACGATATTCATGGTGATGTTGTTGTAGCCAGATTGCATGGTTTCATTCGGCCGCCAAAAAAATGGATAAAAAAAGGTGAACAATGGCAATTGTGTGCTGGCTATTCCAAAGCTTTGCTTAAAATGGGCAGCAATGTCGATAACTATAACAATCTTCGGATCATGGGAAATTTGACTACATCAGACTCACAATGCCAAACAATCAACTGGACTGATATGATTCACATTCATGAGGACATATCAGATTCATTGGCGGAAAATGCGCAGATGATGACAGAACGACTTTTGATTGACCTACAAGCCAACCGAAGCCTCTATTTATCTGGTCCATCTCATCCGAATTTATACCATACACAAAGCAAAATCCGTCTTCAACATAATGGAACCCATGACAGCAGCGCATTTACATTTGAATATCTTGAGACTTTTTCGAAAGGAGATTGTGAAATATTTACAAATTGTTTGGAATGTTTATCGGATTCGATGTGTGGTTGGTGTGATGTCAGCAGTAAATGTTTCCTTCGAACGAAAGACGAAGAATTGAATTGCGCTCGATCGATTGAAAATAATTACAATAATGGAACATCAACCGAATGGAATTACTTTATAGTTGAAACTAGCCAATGTTCGAATTGCTCAGACTACATTACATGCGAAAAGTGTTTGGAGTCAGGCATATGCGAATATTGGCCCGAAGATGCACGATGTTCGCGGATAGGCCGGTCCAGAGCGGCTGTAAAATCAATCGGAGAGTGTCCATCTCCATGCCATCTAAGAAGCAATTGTCAAAATTGCCTTGATGGGGCTGGACGATGTGTTTGGTGTGAAAACACCAAGCTGTGTTTCAGCTTTTCTGTTTATACGAGCGAATATCAGTTTGGGATATGCCGTGAATGGTTGGATCAAACAATTTCATTGACAATAGATTCACGCGAACGTCAACCACAACAACCGCAATGTAAAACATGTGAATCGTACAAAAGCTGTGGCGAATGTCTACAACACTTAAATTGTGGTTGGTGTTTTGATCGTGATAATCCAATCGAGGGTATTTGTATGCAGGGCGATTTTAGTGGTAGCATTCAAAACTGTGATGCGATATTGCATAATAATACAGTCCTACATAATACAAAGTTCATTCCGGGTGAAAGTGAATACGCATATGCTCAGGTAAATTATAAAGAAGCTAACAAGCGAATCAAAATCGCATACTTATATCTTGTCCATACAACATACATTTTAGTGTCCTGACGTTGATGAGTGTGGACTTGGACTTCATAATTGCCATGCACATGCGCGCTGCATAAACACACCCGAAAGTTTTGATTGTTACTGTCGGAGAGGTTTCATTGGTGACGGATTCACGTAGGTTTTAACCATTTTCTGATGTTTTAAAATTATTTACTCGGTTCGCTTTTTTTTTTTATTTTCAATAATTTTCATTAATAATTTTTAGATCCTGCGTGAAAACTTGCTATGAGCAATGTGCAAATGGATATTGTTCGGGTGCTCCAGAATATCGGTGTATTTGTGATTTAGGATGGACGGGTGCATCATGTTCCATTTCGTGTGGTTGTAATAATCATTCCACTTGTTCGAAAGGTCCTGGCATCTGTGATGAGTGTCAACATTTGACAGAAGGTAAAGTAGTACCTTAAAAGACTTACATACATGGTTATATTTAATTTTCAAAATATATAAAGGGGACTTCTGTGAACGATGCCGGCCTGGAAGCTATGGAAATGCGATTTCAATTGAACAAGGATGCAAGCCCTGCGAGTGTAATGGTCACGGAAATATCGCATTAGGAGTTTGTGATATTGAAAGTGGCGAATGTTTCTGCCAAGATAATACTGAAGGCATGAATTGTGAGAAATGTAGTCAAAACTACTATGGGAATCCGGCGAACGATGGACAATGCTTTTTCCAATGTGAGTCGCGTGGAATGTTGAAACAGATTGAAGGAATTCAAGGAATTGGCTCATACCAGTCGCACAAAACAAATTTTGGTCCCGAAGTCAGAGAGTGTTTGTGGATCATTAGTCCATACATGTCATCTGGATCACAATTAGCCGATAATTTTATTCAATTCGAAATCAAAACAGATTCTACATTCAATGTCACTTGCGCTGAAAATGCTGTTTATGTCTATGATGGACTACCAGATCTGATTGGTCACACTCAACAACGTCAATTGTTGGGCGTATTTTGTACAGAAGAAACCAAACATTACACGGTTGAAGCGAGATCAGGTCATTTAACTATTCATTATAAACAGAGCGTTGAGGGGCAAGGCTTCAATGCCATCTATACTGTTCGAAGCTGTACAGCTGGTACTTGTTTACCGCCTCGTGTGTGTAATGAACAGAATCAATGCGTTTGTTCAACAGGATTTACAGGTGTTTATTGTGAAATTGAAAAATGTCCGCAAAATTGTAGTAACGCCCTGAATCAGGGAAAATGCGACATTATGTACGGTAGATGTTTATGTGAAAGAGGCTTTGGTGGTCTAGATTGCTCAATTCAATTGAAATTCAATAAGAGTCTAATAATAACGGAGCTCTTCAACTCACAGCTTATCAGTGATTCATTGGATCATTTGAGGAAAACTTTACCGCGCTTTGGCCATTCATTAGTTAGTGATAAACGCGGTAATCTTTGGATGTTTGCCGGCTATTCTCTACATCATCAAGCTCTGAATGATATTAGACAGTTTGATACAAGGAATAGTAGTTGGATGCAGGTGAGTTGAAACAACTTTTGCTAAACTGAAAAAGTTCATTCTGAAATCCATTTTATTTTGTGTTTATTGTTTAGGTAACAGTTGACGGTTCATCAGATGCTAAAATGCCTCAAGGTCGATATTTGCATTCGGCCGATATTCATGGAACTGATATTTTCATTTACGGAGGCTTGACTGGTATGTCAAAGAGCAAAAATTCAAGCAAAATGGTTTTGGATGATTTGTGGAAATTCAGTATTATTCGACAGTCATGGCAAGAGGTAGATCCACATGGGGATATTCATCCTCCCCCGTTAGTGGGACATACACTAACATTGATTCGAGATCAAGATCATGATGTTCTTTTGCTAATTGGTGGTTTTTCACCCACAAATGGATATAATCACCTCGTATATGCGTTCAATTTAACGACAGCTCAGTGGAGCCTACTGAAAGCATCAGGTACATCGCCCATTGGTATTTTTGGGCACACCACTGTCTTTCATCCAATTTCGAAAAGTGTATATGTTTTTGGCGGTTACGCATTTCAATCGAATGGTAAAAATGAAATATCGAACAGACTTTTTGCCCTGAATACTGATTCTCGGCTTTGGAGTGAGATTCCAATCTTTAGCGGAATAAATCAAAAATTGCCGCGAGCCCGTTTTCTACATTCAGCAATAAGTACGGATAATTATATGCTTGTGTATGGAGGTAAAACAATGCCACAAAATTCATCGGATTATTTGAACGCCTATGTAGGTGTCATCCCCTTTTTTGTTGGTATGCTCATTTTCATCATAAGTAATAAGACTTTTTCTTTTGAAAATATTCAGGTATATAGTTGCAATATGTGGATTACATTAACTGGTAAGTGCAATTGATTATTTCTATGCCTAGCAATAATCAGTTTAATCACCACTTATTTTTTTTTTTTGGCTAATTTTATTTTTGGTGTTGCTATAATAATAATTAATATCATAACGATCAATTCATATTTCAGAAAATGTTGATATGGTCGGTCAGTTGAGACCATCATATGCTCAGGGAATGGCATACGATACAGAAGCAATATATATTGTAACCGGCTGGGATGGAAGTATTATAAGTCGGGTAATAATAAATGACATATTCAAATAATTGACGATCAAAAAATAATATTGTAATTCCTTTAGCTGAGTTTGCCTGCTGATTTATGTGAACTTTTCGGCCACAGCAAAAATCTCTGCAGGTAAAAAATATGCAACATGCACAACTAAAATAATAATAATCATATTGTGGGAAATTTAAAAGTTATAAACTCACTATACATTAGGGTTTTCACAAAAATTTCGATCTATGATCAAAGACCAAATTTTTTGAATTTTTTAGGGACATTTTTT
>GL501433.1:1034323-1046946 GCA_000149185.1 Mayetiola destructor
TATGTAGCGTAATAAGGATTACATGCTCCTCCTCTTCAACCTGATTTTTAACCTTTGAATATTTAACCGATTTTTATAAAAAACAAATTCTACACATCTACTCGTTAGAACGTTTCCAATGGTGTATTTTTTATAAAAATTGGTTCAGTATCCAACTCAAAAACGGGAGGGACAGCTCTGTTTCAGCGTATTAATATATACTAATGTGTACTCACTTGCAATTTCTTTTCAGATCATTCATGGGATGCAGCTATTGCACGGTGAGACAATATAATCTCGATCCAGTTTCGCATTGTTTTTCAAATGGTCGCACTGATATTTGTCTTGAAAGTGGTGATCGACAATACAACATGGGAATCTTATGTGACGCTAATGCTATAAGTAAACGCACTTGTTCAGACTTTACTACTTGTGAGGGATGTACTGCTTTTTGGTCATATTATTCCGAAACTAATTCACCATGCGTTTGGTGTAAGGAATCTCTTGAGATAGGTGGTCATGGTCACTGCTTATCACTAAATCGATCAGATCATTGTGAAGGTTCTGCGCTCAGGATTCTAACCAATGATATGTGTCCAGCAACAAGATGTAATGGTGATTGTGAAATATGCACAAATCAGAGCAATTGTCGGTGGGAACAGGGCACTGATACTAATATTGGAATTTGCCTACAGAATGATGACTTTACGGTTTCATATCAGAAACAAGAACAATGTTCAAGTCGTTGTGATTCGTACAGAAATTGTAGCAGCTGTTTATTACAAAATCATTGTAGATGGTCCACACAATTAGAGCAATGCATTTCGATACAATTTCAGCCATTGATATGTGGTGTTGGAGGGATTTGTGGCTTAGTTTTGAGGCCGAAAGAGATCTTATATTGCCCAGAACCATGTTCAATTTACAATAGTTGTGCGACATGCCTAAGACATTCGCACTGTGGCTGGTGCTCAAAAAATAATCGTACCATGATGGGTGATGGTGTGTGTACAGAAGGTTCACTGGAAAGTCCTTCCGAGTTTCCGGCAGCCTCAACTTGCGACATAATTTATGCGAATCAAAAAAAAGTATCAGTCAATTTTATTGAAAGCGATGAATTTATTTGGAATTTTTTGGAATGTCCTCAAGAGAATGAATGCATCAGCGAACATCATAATTGCGATGCTCGATCAGAGAGATGCATTGATCGGCTGATTGGCTATGAATGTATATGTGCCGATGGATTTGAAACTTTATCAGATTCAATTTCGAGAAATCTTATCCCCGATGATAGTGATATGGATGAAAAATGTATTCCAAAATGTGTTCAAGGTACAAGTTTTTTTTTTCATAGTGAATTTTTCACAGTTTTTTTTCTTACTGTCGCAAAATAATTTCATTTTATTCGCGACAACATGTTCTTTTTGAAATAAATATTTCATGATTTTTTTTTTGTGTTCAAGGCTGTGTTCGTGGCAGATGTACAGAGCCAGATATATGCACTTGCGATTTTGGATATACAGGAATTAATTGCTCGATCCAAGTATGTGTTATATACTTTTCTATTAAACTCAATTCAAAAACGTGCCTATCAATTATTTTTATCAACTTCTGGTATATTTTAGTGTCAATGTAATGGTCATGCCAATTGCCAGGGTCCAAAAGATTTGAATGTATGCCTCGAGTGTAAAAATAATACAATGGGAGAACAATGTGAAAAATGCAAGCCATTATTTGTTGGGGATCCGCGAAATAACGTGGCATGTGTCGCTTGTGTTGACTTCTGCCATGGGCACACCGATTTGTGTGTCGATCGAACAGCAAATGCCTCCGTTAAAAATATGAATCGAAATGAGTTGCTCGATACATTGACACAAGGACCCACGAGTGACGCCCTTTGTTTGCGATGCCAAAACCAAACAACAAATGATCGATGTGATGGATGCATTTTTGGACATTTCCGTGGTGCCGAAGATTACCGACTACCATGCAGAAAATGCCATTGCCAGGTATACAATATACAAATAATAATGATAAATTGTGGAATTCATTATACATTATTCTATAGTACAATTATAAATACTTATTAATTCTTATTGTTAGGGTCACGGTGAGACGTGTCATCCGGTTTTTGGTGACGGTTGTGATTGTCATAATAATACGGAGAGTGACACTACTTGTAGCGCGAATCAAAATTCGGCGCACAGCAGGTGTTGGATGCTTCAATGCTCCAAATGTCGTGAAACCTATACAGGAAATCCTCTTGATGGGCATCAATGTTATAAACAACTAACCGTGGAGTCCAAAATGTGCTTTGATGCAAAAACAATTGACGAGTGCAAAAAACCAACCCCATTGAAAAATGGACAGACAGTCTTTTTCGTAATTCAGCCACGCTTCATGAACGTCGATATTCGTTTATTAGTTGACGTTACGCAGGGTGAGCTAAATCTTTATCTGTCGCCGCAAGATGATGCATTGGTCGTTGAAAATAGTCCAGATGCGACACATCATGATGTTTATTTTGATGGAAAATACCATTGGTTATCTGATTCCGAATTGATTGAACCAATTGATGTTGCGAAAGAAAAACTAACGGTATCATCGACGTTCGATGGAAACTTTTCATATGGCTACAATCGGCGAATGAAATCAGACATCACACACGATTGCAGTCCACTGAATTTGAACAGTTTATTTGTGAAGGATGTGCACGCAAAGGATCTAAGCACCTATGTCACATTAAAAAAATGCAATACAATGCTGCGCGTATACAATTTGAAGAATAGATTATACATTCAGCTTGCGCATCACATCCACAATCTAAGTCAAACACGATTTTATATAGCATTGAAAGCAGTAAATGGGCCAGCTAGCTATGGGCTCATATTTTTCCGACAAGATCAATTGCACATTGATTTATTTGTATTTTTCTCGGTGTTTTTCTCATGTTTCTTTCTATTCTTGGCCGTATGTGTAGTTATTTGGAAATTCAAAATGGCAGCAAATGTCCGTCAAGAGAGAATCCGTCATGTTAATGAAATGTTACATATGGCAAAGCGACCATTTGCTTCAATTCAATTATCGGTATCGAATACGGGAACTCCACCACGCCGTCGCGCACTTCGATCGACCAATTCAAAACATTATTTAGCAACGCCATCACATCAAAACATTCGCCCAATTGCTGTTGAACCAACTGCTGATAATTGTAGTGCAGTTTGTACGGTATTTATCCGTCTTCCGACCAATGGAAAATTATCACCAACCGTGGCACTTGGGTCGGCTTTGGTATCAATGAATTCACGTCAATTTCCCGCTTATCAACGTATACCATACATTAGACGAAGACGTATATCCGGTGGACCAGGAACGTCAAATGAAAACATATCGGGTCCATCATCTCCGGCCCATGTTCGACCGCATGCCCCCATTCAACTACGATTGCACCGCGAAAGACGCAATATGAATTTAAATCAAGTGATATAAAATCTGAGGTCATAATAATTCAATAAATAAGGACAACGACCGAATCTCTAGCTAGTGATTGCTGTGCAATTTTCAAATGAAGTAACTATACATATTATAGTACATTTGTTTTTTTTTATTAATGAAAGAAAAAAAATTGGTGCATCATTTTCAATAGCTTTTTAATTTGAGTAATTCTTGAGTCACTTAATTGAGCAAATATTTGATTTATTTGTTGACATGCATTATTGATTGTGATAGGATATGCAAAAATGTGAAAGAAACTACATACTACATACTACAATTTAAAATATTACAATTGTTATGCAATATGTATTACTAAACGAAATTCCATGCAAGACTCATAACATTCTGGAATAACATTCTGTGAATAAATGTATATTATATATTTTCGGAATTTTGCTCAACATACATCTTTTTGGAATGTGTTCGTTTTTTCTTCTACCAAAATTATAATAAATACTAGAAAGCTTTAAACACAATTGTCCCTACAACCAGAGGCTGTTTTTCTTTTCCGTTCAAAATGTACTGGAAAAGTAAAGGAATCATGCCAAAATCAAAAATCTTTGGAAGAAAATATGAATAAAATTCCACTTTCGATTAAAGGAATCGTTTTTACGAGTTTACGGTAAGAATCAAAAGGGGTTCTCCATGTCGTACGGTGTCATCTGGGATAAGGGGTAATCAACGATGGGCCCCTTTGGGGTAGCAAATGTTGGCCGTAAAATGCTTCTGAAAGCCACTAGAGGGCGTTTTAAGTTTCAGAAGACCACTCAAAATCATTTTTTTCATTGATGTTTACAGTGACAACCAAGAACGCCAGAAACAGTGATCTAATTTTTGAATAAGAATCATGTATGGCAAGTAGCGATGTACGTTGAGCGCGTTACCATTCAAATAAAATTCTAAGAAAAGCGCACACAACCTTGATATGATTAAAACAGGCTCATTTTTGTATCAAATATTGCACTCATTTGCAGAAAAAAAAAACACTTCCTCTCTGAACTGAAATGATGTGAATATTTCAAGAAAAGTACTCCCCGAATCGTTTCGGTCACAACGCAAGTGTCCATGTTTTTCAAGTCCAAACGAGCGATTGGAAAAATTGATTGCATATATTTCACTCACTTCAGTGTACATAAATATCAATTTAACGTTTGACGGTAGGACACAGAGATGGCACTGACACGATAGCATGGAACAAATGATTTAATATTTCATATGTATGACTGATCCTACTTTAAAAGAACGCGAATCTATGTACCAATAGTATAAAGCATGAAACTATTTTAGCAAAACACATACAATTAATACAAATGAAAAAAGCGAGGGATTCCAACTTGATGCCGTCATACACATATACATTACGAATTAACACAGGGTGAGTGACGAAAGCTCATGCGTCTATTTTTGGTAGATTAAATTTTTCGCACGTGGTTTATTGCAAAGAGGAACGGTGTGACCTGTATGCGTTCTATCTAACCGCATGGACATTTTTTTGCTAGGCTGAATCTTTGATATTTGAATGAATAAGCTCACGCTAACACAACTATGCGCCAGTCAGCTATATCTAGTGTTTTGAACACGCATACAGAACATACACAATGGTTTTACCGACAGGCAAACATACGCATACCCAAAGATAAAATATACATAATCCGTATGCACAATACACATATATAATAGTTAAATACTACTAAATATTCCTAGGACTTTGAATATTACAGCGATGGAATGTGAGGGATGGTTCACTTTGATGCGCGTATTGTTAAATTTCAACTGTTTTACGTCGGACAATATCTTTGAGCTCATGGATGCCGTGTTCCGATAAAATGAATAAGTGTGAGTATTGGCTGCTCACTGTTCACACAAATATAAGCACACATTTTCCACCCTTAGTTATTGTATATTTGGAGATGTTGTCGTCAGTCATGGGGTTCCATCGTACCGAACGGAGCTCTTTTCAATTCGCAATGATTATTATCAATTTATCATATTCATCTGTAGCACAATTCATAAGCTAAAACGTCAAATTATTCTACTCAATCATTACCACAGCTATTTCGCTTAAAATTTGTGATTAATATCGTGAGAAATTGACCATATGCCGTGAAAAGTTGGCAATGGCGATAATTTTCCGAATGAATTCCGTTCGATACTTTAAAGAGAAATATCGAGATACTACGTGCACGAGTCTAAAATGAAGAATCGTTTAAAATACGAAACAGTCTCAAGCAATAAATTCGCAGTTTCAATTAAATTTACTAAATATATCGAAAACAAACGGGAACCTTCGTTTTGTACTGTCTCAAAGAAATACATTCGCACTGTTACAAGTTAATATGTTTTATTTGGATGCGATGAACATTGAATTTTTTCGGCAAAAAATTTATCATTACCTCGGTTTTGTTTCTTTTGTGTCTCTTTCATTTTTATCATTGTGAACGGTGCCAGTGTAAATTGAAGTGAATGCAGAATAGAAGTGAGTTCTTCGATAACGTACAGTATAAAACCTCAAAAGAACAATAGCTACGACTACACGATGTGGATCACCATAGAAATCGAAAATAGAATAATTACATGGAATGACATGTAAAAACATAAAAAACAAAAATAATAACAATAATGAATCGAATGATAACGCATTTTACAACTACATTTTAATGAAATCAAACATCAAATAATAACAATAGTTGTGAAATGAGTTTCAAAACAGCAATTTGAATTTTGTGTATGTTTTTATGAATGTTTATCAGAATGAAAAATGTTAACGTTGATAAGGAACAGAATTTAAAAAGAAAAAACAGGGAAACTTTTGCGCACATTGGGAAGCATACGAGTAGTTTGCCCGATATTCCGAGTCTGAACATTGGATCATACTCGATTCAGTTATGCTTTTGTAATATGTCAACATAAATTCCAAGCTTTCGAAAGTTCGTCTAAATTTGCTTCTCGTTAGCTTTGGGCGATTGAAATACTTTGCGGTCATTACAATATGAGCGTCTTGCAGTTTGAAAATTTTTTATTACTCATTGGTTTACTTTTGAAAGTATATTCAATGTTCACTGTTCATTGTTCATCAGACATCAGATCTTGACTTCGAGTTTTTGATACTACTTTAGTTATGTCTGCCGAGAAAAGTGGAATGTTGAAGCTGCAGTTGCCAGCAATTTTTCTCAGACATTGAATATGCTAATGAATTGTTGAAGGAACTGACCCGAATGATTTGATCTGAAAGTGGTGCTGAAACTGATAGCCATAGCAATGAACTGCAATCGGTCTTGCAGATATACTCAAAGTTTTTATTCTGAAAGCATTGATTTGTGATTTAAAAAATTTGGGAATTAAAGCAAAACAAATATTTTTTTTAAATTTCATATCAGAACATTTGTCCTATTTATTTATTTATTTGCACAAACACAACCAGTCGATGTAAGATCGGCAGAAGAACTTTGTTGAAATGATGAACCGTTGTCGGATGAACTATCGGAATGCAATTCGATTGGAGCATCTTGATATATGCTATTACCGTCGCTTCCTTGTGACGATGGTAAAAAAGTTGCACTAGATTGGCCTGACTGTCCTGATTGATTACACTGCCCAGATTGGCTCGATTGGCCCGATTGGCCAGATTGCCCTGATTGTCCTGATTGTCCGGATTGTCCTGATTGTCCTGATTGTCCGGATTGTCCTGATTGTCCGTATTGTCCTGATTGTCCGTATTGTCCTGATTGTCCCGATTGTCCTGATTGTCCCGATTGTCCTGATTGTTGGCCAAACGAACCAGAAGAAGATTGGCTTGATTGTGCTCCTGAAGAACTTTGGCTTGATTGTTGTGATGGTTTGTCAACGAATACTTTTTGCTCAATTGGCTTAACCACTCGAACAATAATGGGTCTGACTTGAACTGGACTTGGCAAATATGTTTTAGTGTATTCTTTGGTGACTTTTCTGCCAGCTTGGTTGAGAACAATTGGCGATGGACGGATCACGAATGGCGGATGGTTAATGATGAGCCTTGTTGGTGGTTGATTAATGTAAATTGAACCCGGATGATGAACGAAAGTCTCACCACTGATATGTTCAACTTCAGTATTCCTTTCTACTTTGCATGGGCTATCCGATTGTGGTAATGTTTCTAATGGACTTTCGACAGCAGCTTGGTCCGCTAAATTTTGTCCTAATTGCAATTCAGATGACGAAATGCTACTGGAACCAGACGATGGATTTGAGGTGCCCGATGCTGAAGATCCCATTGATGAGGCAGATGAGCTAGGTGCGACTGGTGCTACCAAGTTTCCACTGGAACCACTTTGTGAATTACCTAGAGCTCCTTGTGAACTGCCGAGAACCGAGCTCAAATCGAATTGTCCGGACTGTTGTCCTTGTGAATGACTCATTGAACTTTGTCCATTCTGGCTGTTTTGTGAAGATGCAAAATTAAGTTGGTTTGAGTCCGAAGCTGAATGAACGGGGTTGTTTGCAACAACAACGACGGGCTTTCCATTGTTTTGGACGTATATTTCTTGTTGCGTTGATGAGAGTGATGGAGATTTGTGGTGAGGAACAGGTGACGCGAAAGACACACCCTGATCAACAATAATTTATAAATAAATATATGAAACTTATCAAACATCAAAATTGAAATAATCTAAATACTTACATTGATAGCCAAGCCAAGTAATAAAATTTCCAATACGTTCATTTTCATGTTGTTACAATGAACTGTGCTGATACGAACTATGCCAATCTTAGATTCGACATTCCGTTTATATACGAAACACAAACGGCCGGGAATTCATTCAAAACTAGAAAATGAAAATATTTTTACAAATTCGAATTCATGTTTGGCCGAAGGTATTCCGATACGTGATGTTCAATGGAGCCAACATGTATTCTAATTGTAAACAAAACCTTTTGATATGCATCAAACTGAACAAATAATTTCGGTAGACAATAATATCATTCAACGCAAATTCATGAAAGCAATGTGATGATTCGCTATGACCAACGGGAATTTGCTTATTGTTTATGAAACAAAATTTTCGAAACAAGAAACCAAATGACATGTGTCCAAAAACAAAACGCGTCGAAAGCAAAATATTATTTATTTCGCTTGTAACACGTAATCGGTGTCTGTACATTCATTTCGTTTTATTTCCACAATTGTGTCGACCTATGCGTTAATATACGTTTGAAAAGGCGCATCCAAATCATATGTCTCATAACATTTTCGTCGATGTTTACATGCCCAGATGAATTTCGCGTTCAGATTTTATTTTAATTGCACAAACCAGGAAATGGTCTGGTATTTTTCTTTGTGTACACGATTAGCTTCTATCAACGGCGTATCATGTTTCGTCTAATTGTTCAATTGAATAAAACATTAAAATTCAGATGAAATGAGACATGTTCGCTCCGATGACAAACCAAATGAATCATATTTCTATTAGTCGTATGGAAAAACGTACGTACTCCGATTTAGACGAACTGAAGAAAAGCTTGGCGCGATCTCATAAAAGTAAATTATCATTCGAGATAATTGAGTCGAGTTGTTGTGCGCAAAAGTTCTCTGGCATCCGTACAAATAATGTGAACACGTTTTTATTATTATTATTTTTCAGTTTTTGTGGAAGTGTTCCCCGTCTGTCACAATTCAAGAAAAGCAGCAAACAACGCCGCAAATAAGCAAACATAAGTGAATATGAAAATATTTGAAGAAATAAAGGGAACAGTTCATATTTGATTTATCCCTAACCATGTATCTTCAATTTTAGGCTACTTGAATTATTTTTGAATTGTAATAAGAAAATTGCGAGGACGCTCAACAAATTCTCATTATGCAGCATAAAATTAATTTTTTGAGTGCCGTCAATGATTTTATCTGCCGACATTTGAATTTGATGAAATCAGTTCGGTTGAAATGGATTCTTTGGATTTGTTTCCTACTAAATTTGTCAAATTTCCAAGTTTTTGTGAGTGGCCTAGACGACGAATTACACATCGGTGGAATATTTCCGATCAACGGCAAAGGTGGTTGGCAAGGTATGATATTGAACAATAAATACATGATTTCATATTGATGAAGATTGCAGATCTATGCCATTTGTATGTT
Organism: Mayetiola destructor; assembly: GCA_000149185.1. Classification (NCBI taxonomy): domain Eukaryota; kingdom Metazoa; phylum Arthropoda; class Insecta; order Diptera; family Cecidomyiidae; genus Mayetiola; species Mayetiola destructor. Next base: position 1,043,907 of record GL501433.1, read on the forward strand.
GCGTATACTGCACACAGAAGCATAAAATATGCAATTTAAAATGAATTGTCAGCATTTTTTTCATAATCGATTGTTTCATTGCAAGGTGGGCAAGCCTGTCAACCGGCTGCTGAATTAGCACTTGAGGATGTGAATAGTAAATCAGATTTATTGCCCGGCTTCAAACTAACGCTGTACAGCAACGATAGTGAGGTGAGTCAATTTTTCCTTCGAAATATAAATTGATATTCAAATACATATAGAATTTTTCCAGTTTGGAATTTGAAAGTTGTTATGTTATTCAAAGAAAATGCAGAATGCCAAACGCCTACTTTGCTATGCTGATATAACAGTTAGTAAAGCTGAGATGTTTGATTGAAAAAGGAAAAAACTGTCTTTTTTCGATTAGGGTTATGAATACAAATTAGTTAAATTGAGCAGCTTGAACATAGAGCTACTGGGATTTGTTGGGATTTGTTCGCAAAGATTAAAGTCAATAGAGAAAATCATAAATCGCATTCTAAAACCTTACAACTCGAAGTTCCTCTGGTGACTATCACATTGTGCGGCAATCGCTTTTATTGTTATGAATCGTTAGTATTTGCACATCACACAGTAAATGTTGCTGTTACACAATGTGTTACATTCCAAACTCATGCGAATGGGCTTGAGAGGCAACAAGACGCTTTTTTACGATTGTGCTCAGCAAATTATGATAATTCATGCATTCTACGGAGAAGTTCGAATGGTTTTTCGGCTGACTTACTGAATGATATTGAACAATAAATACATGATTTCATATTGATGCAGATTGCAGATCTATGCTATTTGTATGTTGTGTATACTGCACATAGTAGCATAAAATATGCAATTTAAAATGAATTGTCAGCATTTTTTTCACAGTCGATTGTTTCATTTATCGGAGGGTCATTATTCTTTCAAATTGAAATAAAAGTTTCAACCATTCAACTGAACTGCTTTTTTATTTATTCCATTTCTGTTTAAATTTTTTTATTTCGTTTGATTGTCTGATAGTAATCACAATTTGGATACAAAAAATAAAAACCAATAACTATAGACTTCTAGCGATGAGAGAGAAACGGTGGCAAAGCAAATTAAAATGTTTCATGAGAATTATGGTTACGAACACATTGGATGTGATATTGGCGTACATCGTACATTGTGTTGTTGTTATTCTGTGCTCTTCATATGCGATGCTTCTCTCTCCATATGACTTTTCAAATTCATGGGCACCACGTTCTTGAGTTTATTATGAACTACGTTGAATCCGATACGATTCGAAATTGAAATGATAGAATCAAGAGTGAGAATGCACATAGTGCCTATACAGTATACAGTGTACACTTATTACTTTATCAATGCAATGCCACTAAAATGACAATGAATTCCGAATCAAATTTCTGGGAGTAGATATATGTGAAAACAATCAGTATTTGAACATTTTCTTTTGATTCAATACATCATCAGATTAATAAAATTAAGGCCGGTAAAAAGCTCATAAACGTTGTAGTGTTGTATGCACATAGGTATATCAGCGCGTTGAGAATCGGGAATCCTTTAAAAGATTCACATACTGTTTATTATTAACGAAAATTGACATATTATTTTGTTTAAAACAACACAAAATGCATACACAGGTTTCATTCGGATTTTCCACTGAGATAAAATTGTTCAAATTTCAATGGGAAGCATTATGTTGCTCATGAAAAAGTTTTTTTCCATGTCGATACACATCCCGAATAATATTATAAATCTACAAAGCTTCATCTGATACTTCAACAGAATGAGTTTGTCTATTTACTAAACGAATATACGGCCGTACCCAAGAGCTCGAACAAACGCACTCAATTTCACGCTCTTAAAAAAAATTGATTTAACTTTTCAGATAATGTTATGAGAGAGCATAAAATACATTTTCCGAAATAAGAAAAAATTTGAAAAATGTGAAAGAAAAAACAAATTTGCCACAGAGGCTGGAACCTCGATTGTACGAAGATCAGATTGTACATTCATACATTGCACGGATTCTTGAATTTACTCATTCTTTTCGCAGTATCGGTTGAAGCTCTGATAAATCATCGATTATAAATCTATTTCGTGTAAATTATAGAGTAAAAACTTATTCGGACATCTGTCCTGAATTTCCACTATATGCTATCACGATGGTTATTATTATTTCATTAAATATTTCGTTGCATGCAATACGAGCATATAGTAAATGCGCCGATTGCCTCTCAATTGAGTTCATAGACCGGTTGACGAAGGTTGATTGAAGGCTCCAAAAGAACTGGAATACATATTGTATAACATTTTAATTTTATCCAATTCTTTATTCGGATGCTTGATACCAAAGGAACCTTACGACATTGTGAATTATTTTGACAAAAACTGTACCGCTGACGCCCTCATTTGGATGTCACTGGGACATTTGTTTGCTATGAAAAAGGCTCGACTTTGACAATCCGATGAATTATTTAGTAAAGTCAGTAAGTATTTTCATTCTTCTATATATTATATATTCGACGAATTGTTTAGCAAAGTCAGTAAGTATTTTCATTCTTCTATAATAGTAAACAAATGTCCCAGTGACATGCAAATGAGGGCGCCACCGGTCCCTTTTTTGTCAAAATAATTTATACACATTTTATATGACATTAGGGTTTCATCGCTTGATACTTGGAACTTTCATCTTGTTTTGTACGCTGTCTTCAGTTTTTAAATTTGAAATCATTACATTCATGTTAACTTTATTTAATCACGAATTGTTTGCCGTGAGAGTACTTATCATCATCGTTGCTGCCTTGGCAACAAAAATTCATTCTTGGAAGGCTCTTTATATAAAGTATAGAGTACTTTCACTGGTCATGTTTACTTCTAAGATGTCGGAAGCCATTTTATTCGGAAGACATTTGTTTGAATTTGAAAAACAAATTCCATTAAATTTGGAAACCATTTCTTAAAAAGAGAATCCGTTTCGATTTTTGCCTAGTAAAATATGTTAGAGCAAGATTAAGACAAAGAAAAAATAAATGGTTTTAAG
>GL501433.1:1139808-1162120 GCA_000149185.1 Mayetiola destructor
ACATGGATTCATTTGGAATGCATTTCAAATATGCATCCTTTTTTGGCCAACTTGATCGATTGATATAAAACAATTATAAAGCATTGGTTCAACGTTTCAAACGCATAAGAATGGCAATGTAGATGTATGCGTATCCTGATTGAGGCATTTTGAACACCCCACATCAATCAATTTTGGAGATTTAAAATTCAATTCGATTGTGAACACCATCAGGAATAGACTTTTGTTCAAGTTTCTCTTTTTAAAATTACTCAAAATTACTAAAAATTATATTCTATTACATTGTATTACATTATTTTCATGTTGTTTATGAAACGCATGACAATGCGGACTTGAGGTTATGTCTGGACAACAGATCACACGCGATATCAGAGATAAATGATAATATTTTTTATCAAAATGGATTACATTTTAAAGTGTTTTTTGTGCCAAATATAATTCAATAGGGAAAAAGTAATAATTTACTATCTTAAATTCGATTTTTTTTTAAAGAAATTACATCTGAGATAAAATGTGTGATCATCCGGTGTCAAATCTGGTGATGCCAATCGATAGATCTTCCAAAAATATCTTGGGTTATACCCCCTTGTGGAATGAGCCCATTCCTTCACCCCGAAAAATGGGACGAAGTTTTAGAAGGGGAGGGAAGGGGTGAAGGAGGGGTCGAAGGAGGAAGTCCTAGAACATTACCCCCCATTATCGTACCTCCTCTATTGATTGGCATCATTAGTTTTATTTTTGTCCAAGGAAAAATCACGCCCCCTCCTCTCACCCATGTATGATGACACATGTTTGAACCTTTTACGTTGAATTTCTGGAGGAAAAATATGTGCTTTCATTCTCTACATTTTAAGCCTTTCAACAATTGGATTTGTAATATGGAAAAGCTTAATATTCGCCTATTTTCCCTAATATATTTCTAATTAATATATTAATTTGTATGATTGTTTTGTTTTTGTTTCAAATATTCATAGATAACATTGTTTAGAGGTTCGAATGTTATATGTTATGTTATGTTGTTAATAATGAGTACAATGCATCGCGTGCTATACTGGGAGAGCGATTGGGTTAAGATGCCAGACGTCAATTATCACACAACTATTTGCGTACACCACCAAATGTTTCAAGACGACAACGATTCCGTCGTGTCCGATAGATATTAAGATTAATTTGATTTCATTCAGTTCAATTTCAATATGTGCATTTCAAAAGAAAAAAACACTAATGTTCTAAATAAAAGATACATATAAGTAATTAATTTTAAGTATGAACTAAGCACAGGATCGAGCTTTCGAGCATTGTGGTTTGTGCCACCAGTACACCAAGACAAGATGAAACATCTGTAAATCTGAAGTATAATCCGTAGGATATGGAGAGGACTTTGTAACATAGTTTTCTTGTGCATACATTTTTTTATTCAATTGATTTATCCAAATAAAAATTTTGTGACTATTATTATAAATGTCTTATGCCTCAATAATAGAGTTTGTAGTTTGTAGATAAAAATAGTGGACTGGAGGAGAGCTATTGAAATTATGAACGACGACGACACCCAAAATCAATACTTTTTCCGCAAACATTGGATAGTGGTCGGTGGAAAAGTAAAAATTTCGCATTGCTCTCTTTATGTTAGAATGTCGTCCAAGGTAACACAGTGAATGAAATTGTTTCTACTTCCGAAGAATAAATTTTGTTGCCAAATCGCAGGTGAAGAAAATATGTCTCCTTCTGTTGACCATTTCTGAATTATTACCCCTGTCGATGGATCAATAACATTTAATGTTCCGTTTGTAGTGATGCACAGAACATAATCTCGATTTTTGGCTTCAAATTTTATTGGTTTTGATCTGATTGGAGCATTCATGTTCCTCTTCCAGAGCTCCTCATATTGACATGTCTCATGATTATAGCTCAGCAAATACAAGAACTGATTTTGTGAACCAAAAACGAACTTTGTAATTGAGAATTCTCTCGAAATTTGAATTATCTCGAATGCTGTGAAAATATTACCGTCGATGTGGTAGCTCGAAACTGAAACTCCTGACTCATTTAAACAATATATTGTTCCAGAAACACCAGCAATGAAAATGGCTTTTTTGTCCCGTTCATTTCCTACTACTACCGGTGATGCGAAAATTGGACATCTTGTGTGGAACGTCCATGATATACATTTTGTTCTTACTGACATTTTCACAACTTCGCCGTCTAACGTAGAAACTAGAAAGTTTTCAGCTCCGAGATCCACTGGATTCGCATAAATGCTTTTAAGTCCAATGCGGCAAGACCACACATTTTGCCCATTATTCGCGTGTACACACCAAAGATTATTTTGCATGTTGTAATTCCCAAAAATTACAAACGAATCTATCAAGAGTGCTTGACATTTAATCATTCCACCAGAATCGAATTTCCATTTTATATTTCCGGAACTAAACTCAAAACAATACAAATAACCATCATAACAGCCGACAATTCCATTGAAATGATCCACTTGTATTACTTTACTCTCGATTCGGTCGGGCAATTCAATTTTCGACATAATTTGTCCATTCGATATCATGATATTGTACAACATTTTAGAATGACTGCCGACAGATACAATGGCATGGTCGTTTTTCAAAATGCAGATGGTTGGTGTTGCATCAACACATTTATTTGTATCAATTCTCCAGCGGCATTTCAGATTGTTATTAGTTGTTACATCATCTTTGTTTAGTTTCGATTTATGGCCAGTTTGCATTAAAAAATCTAGAATATTCGATATTGTGCACCGTTCATTCAATAGCATTGGTAATAATTCTGGAATAGACAGAGACAGCTCTTTTTCAATTCGTTCCATAATTTGAATTGCTTTCAGAGACGAACCTCCGAGTGATTTAAATGATGAGTCGCATATAGTCTTCGATCGCTTTTGGATTTTGTATTCGTCAAAACTTTGGCGACACGGATCAATAGAACAACCAAGAGTTTCACCGACAATTCTGGAAAACACGTATACCATTGAAGTATTTCCAAATTTCAGGTTTTTGTAACCGTTCAAATCATGCAGCAAAAAACTTTTGTCAATTTTGCCATGTGTTGTTAGCGGAAAGCGATCTACAGGTTGCACATGAACAGAAACTGTGGCACATGATATGGCTTGCGTAATTTTTTTATTCACTTTTTCGAACGACTGAGTTTCATCGCATTTCACAAACAAAATGAATGATTTGTTGATCTTTTCATAGATACAAACAGCCTCCTCAACAGAATTCACATTCTTGGCAAGCACTTCAATGGAACTCAAGTCAATTTTTTGCCCGTAAAATTTGATTATTGAATTCAAACGAGAATGAAAAAAAATCTCTCCGTCCAAAACATTGACTTTGTCGCCAGTATTGAGAACAAATTCAAATGTTGAATCACAAACTTGGTCATCACGTAAACCAGGCTGAAAACATTTTCGTGTCCTAGATTTGATTATAAGCTCGTTATTTGAATCGATTTCAAAAGAAGTGTGCTGATCGATTGGATTTCCAATCGGTATAATTTTTCGGTTCAGAATATCAGATTTTGATATTTCATAGAAACTGGCCCAACACGACATTTCAGTTAATCCATATAAATTAAAAATTCGACACTTTCTATCCAAATCACTCCAACTAGCTATTGTATCGGCAGTCGGAAATGCTTCTCCACCAAGAGCAAGAATTTTTAGTTGGGATTTATTCGAAAATATTCTTGTTCTAATCACTTTTTTCGTCCATCGCATGAAAAGTGAAGGTGTCGTTTGCATAATGGTTATTTGCGGTTCAGTTGGTTCAAATGGGAAAACTGTGTTTAAAAGTCTATGTTCACTGCAACGTATATCGTTATTTGTCATAACTAGACAACACCCATATTTGATTGCCAAACAAACATCAATCATAAATGGATCGAAGGTCTGTGGTGAAGATACGAATATGACGTCATCATTATTCATTCCATACAATTCACTGTAGATTAAACAAAAACAAAAATTAATAAACAAATAGGATACTTATGATTTCCCGCAATGCGCTCCAAGTATTTCTGTCACTTATTCCTGATGTCCATACGAACAAAAAATGTAGGATTATTTCTTTTCGTTTTAAAAATTTTAACTTTATGCATTTTTTGAGTCCAGATAATCGCTTTCGTTATCTATTTGACTATGTTAATATGAAACGAGCATCCAAAAGGAGCATTTTGAGTGCTAGAGATAGTGGGGCTACTACCACAGATAAAAATTTCATAAAGTTTTCTCAATATCAACAGAGTGCAGTTTAAATAAAATGTTAAATAAAATGTTCGAAATGACCGCCATTCGCAAAGTATATATACCAAGTATCTGTAACCTTTCTACAATAAAAAAATACGTTCACAATCTTGAATCCATTCATGGCTTTTAGCGCAAAAAAATTTGGGTACAAAAAAACTTTGAGAAGACTGACATGTCTTGTTCGTATGGACTCTAGTAACACGTGACGGAATTTTTTGCACAGGGTTCTTTTACACCCTGTATGGTCTGGTGAATGATAATAATTAAATATACTCGATTTCGTAAATTTTGTTTATTTGACTTGAAAACATATGGATCATATCATATTCGATATATCTCCTTTTTATCACACTGTGCTCGAATCGGAGACTCTTTTTTTGAATAAACCGGTCACCCGAAAAAAAAGAGATAATTCGAGTATGCTGAATATACATATGAACATACATTAAACTACCTTGGCATGATGAGGGGGTCCGACTGGATCATTTTGAGCCATGAAGAGAAAAGATAACGCCGTAGATGAAGTTTATATCGTGTTTTCCCCATGTCAACAGAGAGTCACGCATAACTCCCCTTCAATAGGCTACCATATCTTGAGAGCGACCATACATAAATAACCAATGTTCCAGAAGTTTGAAAAACTCGGGCCCCTTTTATATTAATAATAATGTTGCAAAGAATAAAAGACCACTGTAGAGGTCTGAAGTTGAAAAATTCCGACAAAATCGACATTTTTTGTATCTGCCACTGCTCCGACTTTGTTCATTGATTACGCAAATGTAAGGTATGGTACCAGTACCTTTCAAACACATTAAAAAAAAATAAATGCATCAGTCTTAGTCTTTGGATTTCGTCTCTCATTCTGGAAATATGCAGAGCCTTATGGCCAAAAATTTTGAAATTGAAATATCTCGAAAGCACTCACTAATCCATAAATACGACTAGCACCATTGGATTCAGCGAACTATCTTTTTTTCGGGTACTCTGTTTTTTCAGATTGGCGACTTGCACTGTGTTATTGTTTAATTAAAGTGAACTTTCTAATCGTGGTAAAAGAATAGAGAGCATGAAGCATGAGAGGATGAATACAAACCCAAAAACTTGGCTTTCCTCGATTCTTACCCAAGGTTTATAATATTCGGAATGAAACATTTCTCTGTGACTCCGATTAATTTTGATTCTCCGCATGTTCCTGAAGTAAATGCAAAAAACAGAATGTTTGCCGATTCATATAGAGGAGTATCACCGTCTGTTGGAATTAATTTCGGATGGAATTTCAGCCTTTTTAATTGAATAAGTACACATTCACGTTCAAATAATTTCAAATCGTATCTCGCAGTGATTTGTTCGGTTTTGTATGTGCCGATACTTTGAAGCTCACATAATATAAGATTTGATCCAAGTTTTTTCATGTATTCAAATATGGTGTCAATTTTGTTTGTTCCTGAAATAAAACAGCTAGATCCATTCGCATTCGTTATTCTAAAACAGAAAAGAAAAAAGTCGGTCCGATCAAAATATTAATGCGAATAATATGGAATTGAGTCTTTGTGTTGTGAGTTGTAAGTCTTACTTACCCAATGAAGGCCGGTAAAAGAGCGGGTGAATGAGTTGATAAAATAACTGCAACATTGTAGTGAATGCGATTTTTGTTTTCAATTTGCGTCTTCAAACTCTGATTGAGAATATCAGTCAAACGCTGACATAGCTGTAATGAATCTGTGCAAAGATTCTCGTACGAGAATCTTTCGCTCAAACAATCCTGGTCAAAATAATTTAAAACGAGACTTTTGCCGAAATCACGCAAACGATTTATGTGTAACATAACTCAATATTATTATTTTTGTCAAATTGTATATAGTAAGGTTTGTCTGCACATTTACTCCAAACTCGTTTGGCTCTTAATTTGTTTTTGAATTTTTTTCGATATATTTAGAAGTGACACCACTTCGACAGCTATGGCTATAAAAATTCAAACGTCAAACGAACGGCGAATTGCCATTTGTCTAAATTTATCAACTTAGAGCGAATTCAACCGTTGTTTGGTTTTAAGTAAAGAAAAAATTATCACTAACATTATTATTTTTTTAAGATCTATTGTTAAAATCAAAACCACGAGAATTACTCAAAAACGATGCGTACACCAATGGAAATATTTTGTTACAAGTCAATTGTAGCCTTGGTTAAACACTCTAGATGTTTCAAAATTATAACACTTGGTACTGCAATAGACATTCTACTTTACCCGGATTCCTTAGCCCATAACTGATTCCTGTAATTGAAAATTAATATTCATTAAGAATACATATAAAAAAGATCTTGAGTAATATACCTTTTGGTATGCTGACAGTGCTTCCAACACTGTATTTTTGATCCGAGCCTCCAAAAATGCACTCAACATTTCCCTCCATCACAACAAATTGCTGTTAAAGAGGAAATAATGTATTTATCATTATTTATCTTCAATCAATAATTAGCTAATAATACAAATGAATTTTAGTTTTTACGAACCAGCTCTGAAAGCGATAATTTCGCTTTTTTTTCTGCGCCCGGCTTTATTTTGATGAGTCCGCTAAGCCCATCTGAAGCCGCCGCAAACTCAATCCCACCTTTTACATTGAAATTCATTCGTGATGCCTGAGTAACTTCTGTGAATTAAAAAGCATATTTAGATTGAACAAAGATCCTTGACATTTATAAAGATTGTATATACCAAAAAAAATCTTACCAACTCCGTTAGATGAATACTGATTCGATTGAATTGTTTCACGAGCAAAATTTGTCAAACAGAAAGATGATCTATTCTGCAAATTGCTATTAAAATTAATTGAAATTCCAAAAGATTAACAGACATTCAAACATACTTTTCCTTTTAAATTTTTCGCTTTGGATATCGTTTTTGAGCGTGGTGCAATTTTCAGAATCTGGTCTCGTTCTCTGTCAGAATTATTTGACACCGCCTTCTTTGTATTGCGTGTTCGCTCCGTTTGAGTCATTTCATCGCTTGAGTTCTCTTTTTTTCTGTAAGTATTTCTTCTATTGTTTGACGATCTATTAACTTTTTTCTGAGATTTGGAGTTTGTGCTTACTGATTTACTATCGTCCTCAGCTGATGGAAAAGAACGAATCAAATTAATTTTCTTGAATATTATTGCAATTTAATTATTATTATTATTATTGTAATGGAATACTCAATAAGCAAACCTTTTGCGGATGACTTTGTCTTTGATGAGATTCTCGGCATTCGGATGTTTGAAATTCAACGCTTTAATTTGGTTAGAAAATCTAAATCTTACGATCGTTCCCTGAATTTCATATGAAATGCGCAAAAAAGTGCTGTGCTTACAAGAACAAACAGTCGACTGTTTAATGGAAATGTCAATCCGATGTTCGCCCCAAAGGCTACTATTCGTCGGGGTGCGTTCCATGTTTCATGTAAGTCAAACGTCAGTTGTCATTACCGCTCACGGCTCACAACTCACAACGAAAAAAATTACAAGAAATGCGGTAAACGTTCATGTGATTAGTAAAAATAAATAACATAGGGAAATAAGGATGGGAGTTACGGGTCTCTGGAAACTTATTGAACAGTCTGGAAAACCAGTGCCACTTGACACGTTGGAAAATAAAGTTTTAGCCGTCGGTAAACTAGTTACTTGATAATTCCTCAATTATTTCACAATATTTTGTAGTATTGAGGTATTTAGGCACTGTAATAATATTTCATTTTTGAATTGACATGTAGATATTTCGATATGGCTTCACCAAGTTGTCAAAGGTTTTCAAGATTCGAACGGAGCTACATTACCAAACGCACATTTACTTGGTCTTTTTCATCGATTGTGTAAATTGATGTACTATCGCATTAAACCAGTCTTCGTTTTTGATGGAGGAGTTCCTTTATTGAAGCGTGAAACAATCGTGAGTGCTTATTGTTTATGTAATTTGTTATAGACATTTAAAATGGTCAGAAATACAATTATTATTATTATTCACTGTTTCGATAGGCAAAACGGGCAAGAAATAAAAGCAAATACCAAAATGAAGCCGACAAATTGTCGCAACTCCTGTTAGAAGCTATGGCAAAAGAGAGAATAGTTCAGCAGGCATTAGGACCTTCAACGTCTGCATTAATATCGAATGTATCACCAAAAAAGTCTATTAAAACGTCCGAACAAAATACAGAAGATGACTTATTCAAACTTCCACCAATAAAGGAAGATGCATCAATAAATACAGATGAATCAATGACCGATCTTACGGAAAGTGACAGTTCATTTGATGAAAAACACCGAACTCATTACAATCAAAATCTACAGTCGATTGATGTTAAAAGTTCATATTTTCAAAGTTTACCCGCCGATATTCGACATGAAATTCTATCAGATATTAAAGAAACACGAAAGCAATCATCTTGGGGGAGATTACATGAGCTTCCTGCTGAAAGTCAATCATTCAGCAACTTTCAGATGAAACGTTTGTTGAAGCGAAGACAGGTGCAAGTAGAACTAGAAGGAGCAGAGAAAGAAATGGGGGGAAAAGGACTATCGATGGCAGAGTTGGAGCGGTTAATGGCCGAAGAAGGAGTGGTTGATGTTGATTTGGCAGCAACAAATCGCATCGCATCCAATGAGCATGTACGTTATTTGCATGTTCGAGATATGACCAAAACTATGAAGAAAGATGCCAGCAATGAAAAGGTTGAAATTCAAACAAAAAAAATGGACTCGCAAGCTGAACTGGATGAAAAAGTAGACATCGAAAGAGCTATTCAATTATCGCTTTCCACTGAAGATCAAATTGAAACTGATAGTAATTCAGAGAATTCTACTGAACAATTAAAATTAACAGTGGCACAACGAAAGGTACTCGGACCATCTGCATCTTCACTAGCCAGAAGCTACATGATTGAATATGGTGGCTTAAATGATGACGAAATATCGGATTTGGTTAAATTGGATGAAAGCTTGCCATCCACATCTGATTTCAAGTAAGTCGGAAGTCGTAGAGAAAGTATTACATTTGTTTCATTTAATATAGACAAATACTACTTTCAGATATAACGATGTCAGTATACTAAATGACATTGATTCTCGAGCACAAACCATTATCAATGCGGAAAAAGAATCTAAAATAAAAGAAACAATTGATTTATCCAGCATGTCGGAAGTTGAAAGCATATCAAGTGATGCTGAATCAGATTTCATTGACGTACCGGAAGCCGATACCGACATTGATAATATACTGGTTTCAAATTCGAAGAAACCTTTGCCATCTCCGTTTCTTATGAATGAGCCACCATTGCTACCATCGTCCGTCTCAAAGCAATTTAACACAGCCGATTCCATATACTGGTCCAAAAATTCGAATATTGAGGTGTCCATTGATCCTAATGATCTACGTACCACCGAGGATGATATTTTCGCCGATATTTTCGAACCGGTTCAATCAAATGCCAAAGTAAGTGATCAAGACGTTATCGATTATACTGAGCTGAGAAATAGCTGTGAGCAAACCACAAGCGTAGAAAAAATTAAAAACTCGAAAATGATAAATATTTTGAAAGATCTGAACGATGAAATGACAAATGTTGCAAGTCTCAGATTAGATCAATTATTGGGAGAAAGTTCTATTCAAAACAATGAAAGTAAAATTGAAACCATTACGATCAATGAGAATGATGCCGAATATACAATTCAAAAAATGTCGGAAAATCAAACAACGCCGACAAAAAAGATACCCCAGCCCTTCTTTGTAAATAAGACTCCACCAAGTTCCAAGAAAAAACGATCACCTACAAGTGCTGGCACCAGAATGCACGAACAAAATGATTTGCCTATAAAAATAGTTAAATCATTATCAGAATCATTTGAATTACTGCCTAACAAACCAATCGATGCTGTAATTCTCGATGAAAATGAAACATTACGTAAAGCTGCCGATGTCTTACGTGAAGAAAAATCCGAAAACGAGCTTAAAGATATCGCAACTCAATTGAATCAAGAACGCCGTGATCTAACTTCGGAAATCAATAAAAAGGACCGCATGGGTGTGTCAATTACTGAACAAATGAGCATGGAGTGTATGGAATTATTACGTTTATTCGGAGTTCCTTATATAGTTGCAAAAATGGAAGCTGAAGCACAGTGCGCTTATTTGAATGAAATCAATCTAACTGATGGTACCATAACAGATGACAGTGTGTATTTTCTGCATTTTGAATTTTTGGTTGCATGTAGTATATGTTTTTGAATCTTTGGTTATGACTTTGGTTCCAGGTGATATTTGGCTTTTCGGGGGGAAAACTGTTTACAAAAATTTTTTCGATCAAAACAAACTGGTCATGGAATTCAAATCATGCAATATTGAAAAATTATTCCACTTGGATCGGCAAAAACTGATTCAATTGTCATTCTTGGTTGGCAGTGATTACACTCAAGGTTCGCTAGAATCAATTTCGTTACATCTTTGATTGTATTTTACTTTATTATTAGACAAACATAAATCTTGACTATCGAATATTAGGTATTCATGGTATTGGTGCTGTTACTGCGCTTGAGGTTTTATCTTTATTTAGTTCAACTCCCGAAAAAGATGAGGAGACAACAGAAATAATGTCCACTTTATCGAGCCTCCGCAAGTTTCGAGAATGGTGGCTGCACAAAAGTTTTACACAAAAAACTCTTGCGCTGCGGAACAAATTGAAAAATATCACAATTTCAGAGGATTTTCCGAATCCAAGAGTACGTAAATAATGCAACAAAATCATTGTAATCAATATTATAGTTAGTTTTGAAAAGTTTCAAAAAATTACTTTAATTCTAGGTGGTTGAAGCGTATTTGTTCCCAACTGTTGATGAAAATCGTGAGAGATTTACATTTGGCCAGCCGGAAGTAGAAAGTATGATGAAAGAACTCAAAGTCGAAGAATAACAGAAATTTTACTCTACTAAAGAACAAACTGAAAAAGATTTTTCAAGAAGCGAACCAATTCAAGGCGGTTCTTCTAAAAGGAAACAATTTGAAAACACATATATACAGAATTCGATCGTACCGATTTCATTAAAATGCACTGACGGTCATAACAAACTCGGAATTGAAAAAAAGTTTCACAATTTTTGTGTTCTAACGCGTTTCAGACCATTTTCCATCGATTGGCGATTTTTTTTTTTCAATGTTATTTCAAACCTACACATAAAAAAATAATGACCTCAATTTTATGAATATTTTGGATGAAGTGTTTGTTTATCCACAATTATCATAAACTCTTATTATTAAATGAAATATCTGACATTCATGTGACGAAGCAGAATCCAAAGTATTCATGAAGTTGGGTTTCTGATTTTTGTGTGTGTATAGATCCGAAATTTCAGGTCAATCCGAAAACTGGAAATTGGTCAAAAAGTCGTTCTAAGGGTGGACAGTGGACAGAAACAAAAACTGACCAAGTTTAAAATAATTTTGAAACCATAAATTTTTTTTATAAGAACTTTTGTACCATTCTTAACAACTTTTTTCGGTTTGTTCCATTGCAGACAACCGTTTCGATTTGTTCCCTTTTTAAAATTTTCGACTACTTTCATTCTCAGGCATTCGTGAGTACGCAAAGAAAACATTTGGATGGACCAATAAGCGTACTGATGATATAATATTGCCTGTGATGAAACGGCTCAATGAAAAGAAGTCCCAAAAATCCATAGAGAACTACTTCAAAATTACTGGCGTTACTTCACGTACGGACTTGAAAGTCAGCAAACGGGTTCGATCCGCACTGAATCAAATGTCAGGCGATACAACTGAGGAAGTGATTGAAAGAAAAATGATTAAGAAAAAATCCTCGAAAGATGCGAAAAAGGCAATTACAATGAAAAATGATACTAATGGTGAAGTTGATAGGCCCAAGCGAAAACGCAAAGCAAAAACAACACTCGACGATATTGGTGAGCCGTCTACATTGACTACTACCAGAAAAGTAGTTTTACCGGATAATAATGAACCCATTCCACAAAGAGAAAAAGACAAAGAAATTATGGAATCGAATAAATTGAAGGCCATTCAGACACTGAAAGGAGCTAAAAGATGAAATTTCAAAGTCAAATGAAGTATGAAGCTAAATTTTTCCTTTATTCAATCTTCATTTCACAATTTATGATTTTCAGAAAAATGTATCCAGTATCCAAATGAATGAAATAATGCCAATATGTATTGAACTACCGACTTTAACTTGATGACAGTCCGATTTCAATTACAGAATGTTTGCTTAAATGAAATTTGAATGTTTTAACCAAGATTTAATGTGTTGAGAAAGAAGAAGAATTTTAGTAAAAATGAAATATATGTATATCTTATGATCCATTATGATGTTTTTATTTTTCTGGCGAAAATTTGCGATTTAATTTTTTTATGTATTTATTTATTGCCTGGCTAATGAAAATGCATAGGAAATGAAATGTGAACATTTCAAACTGATACGAAAAATATTATTATCGAATTCAAAATTCAATTTCAAAACAAAATTTGTGCAAAACATGTAATCTTATATTTCGTCAGCAAAGGATCGTATTAAGATCGTATTAAATCCAAAACAAAATTGCAATGATTGGTAGAAGCTGTCAATGAACCCATTCAAACCCCGTTTATTTTCATATTAATATTTTCTCTTGGAGCATTTTTCCTCTCCTTTTTTCGTTTTAATTTGTTTTCCTTCAATTAAACTATTGTTCATTGATAAAAAATGTTTGCCAAGTAGTAGTCGAATGATCTCTCTTAATATTTTTGTATGAATGTCAAGCGACAGCAACAATGTTTTGAATATATTTGTCATATTTTCAGCTGGTTTCTGGTTTTGGTATTCTTTTCTCACAAATCTCATTGAACTCTATCGAGCCCCTCATCTCCTCAAACTTATAGCTTGAAAATTTATTGTTCTTCATCACCTAATTCGTGTTTAATTTTTGAAAAATCGAATTCCTCGCCAGTACCACGTTTGAAAATGTCTAATACATCCAAACAAGTAGTTTCAAAGTGAGTTGTTGCATCGTAGGATTCGGAAATGAAAACTTGCGATTCAAGACCTTTATCAGTTGGTTCAACATAGTCAGAAATCGAGATAATTTTATGGGAGATTGGGGCGAGCAATGCTAAGCCAGGAGCGATTTCATTCTCCGGATTTTCGGTTTCAATTGTAGTGGATACCATCCCGATGAACCATCCTTTAGCAGCAACTTGGTGCGTGTAACTGATCAATGAAACGTAGATATCCGATTGACGGCCAACTTGTTTTTGCGGTATAATAATTTGGGTTGAAAGTGCATCTTTTGTATTGGTGACTGGATGATCCAGAAGACAAATGCAACGAATTACTTGGCCTGTCTTACGTACCTAAATAATCAAATTAAAAAAAACAATTTATCACAATGTGATAACCACAAGAATAAATAATAAACGATAAAAAATTAAATAAATGCAATAAACTCACTTTGTTTGGAATGTAGCTTGGATCACAATAAACTTGCTTGCATTTAGCAATTTCTTCACCAGAACGAACTCCGATGACTTTACCATCATCACCGAACACAATTTCATCTACGGGTTTGTCCAACATATATGTTCCACCATAGATAGCCGACAAGCGGGCAAAACCTTGTGGCAGCTCCCCTAAGCCATACATTGGATACAAATACGGTGATTTACCATATCGAGCCAACGAATCCGAATACAACTTGATACGTTTGATCATATCCGTGGCCTTTTCATTCAGATAATCGTCATCACGATAAAGCGCCAAAGCATGTCCGGTGAAGTCTTGAGTATTTTTATCCAATCCGAATTTATCGTATAACGCTTGAGCGTTGGCAGTAAATGGATCAAAATCTTTCCATGTTTTTGGATCATCTTCTTTGAAATCTTGAACATAAATCAAGAAATTACGGAAACGACGTTTCTCGAACATACCTGAAAACGAAAAACATTAGTTCAATGTATTTGATGAAATTTTTTTTTTTCTTCTAACAAAATGAAAATGAATCGAAAATGTTGAATAAGAAACTCTGATATTACATATTCGTCGACGGAACCAAAAAACATGTAAATTATTTTACTTGATTAAATCAACACAATCATATAGAGCTGACAGTATCTACTGCTCTGTGTGTGAGCTGTCGATTTGACATAGACGCATAGGAACCAACACATCCAATGTCCACAGTTGCGCACTCTTTCTTACCAAGGTAGGCTCACATTCGTTAATTCTATACGTATTTCACTTTATCATTTGTTCCCATAAAGTGTTTCACTATAGAAGCAAGTGAATAGCAATTAATGTATGTCAGTGTGATTCACTCGAAATAAATATTCTTTAGCACATACGTGTAGCGTTTTTTTCACGTTCTCATCATTCTTTCTTTGTTTCATTGTTTCTCTTTTTATTTTTTTTTAATTAAATTTTTCAATCTTCGAATTCGATTGAGATATCGATGGGTCATAGTCATTTTTGTATTTGATTTATGTTTCGTTTCACAGCTATTATATAGACAAAACATGATTTTTTTTTTTATTAGCTTACCCATTAAATCGCTGGCCAATGCCTCCTTCTGATCGACTGGTACTTTCGCAATTTTTCCTCCTTTATATACATAGCTCCCTTCAACCGATTTAAATTCTAAATAACGAGTCACGCCCGTATGAATTAGCAATTTCACTAGCAAACCATTTGCCATCAAAAACTTTGGAATCAAATCAACATTCCAATCACGGCCACGGCCATATTTTTCATTAAAATATTCGGATTGCCCGAAACGAGAAAAAAGATCTTCAAGCGGTGTAATCGATGCTGTTTCACCTCCATAATATTTATTGCGATCGATGTGCAAAACTTTTTTACCAGAAACTGAAAGCATACCACTCAAGATACATTCTTTTAGGCCAGTACCCAATACAATTGCATCGTATTCTTCATCCATTTTTAATTTGCTTTCACTTTGGAGCCTCGCTTACTTACAACTTTTTTTTCTTTAATAAATTTCTTTGTGGTGACAGTTTTTTAGGATTTGATGGAAAATTCGTCAACAAATCACTCTATATTCAAATAAATTTCTTTTATTTTTCAATGTTAAAATGTTTGAATCACTTTGTGAGCCAGAGTATACGCGAATTTATGCACCAATGAATACTTGATAAAAGATTGATTGGAAAAAAATGACTTTCTCAACGGAATAATCGCAATGGTTTGTTGGCTAGCTCGGCTCTCCTGTTTTCATGGTGTTCGCGTCACAAATGCGTATAATCTTTTTCCAATACATATGAACATGTGCTGTTCACTGTTCAATACGCAGATTGAAGTACAGACTTAAATTGAAGTACAGTAATCTCACATTAGAACAATCGCATCAATTAATTTACGCAATTTAATATAAATTAATGCTCGCATTAAGTTAACATTCATGTTTTTCAATGGACTTTACAATAAAATGTTTTTTTACGGCAGTCATTTAGTTTAGAATAAATCATTTTAAAAAAGTGCAATCTATTGACGGTACTTGGAACTAATTGAAGTATTTTCTCTAATTTTATATTTGTAATTTTCAAATGTCGGCTGCCTATTTATCAGAACCTATAACACACAACGCAAATTTATGAGACCCCACCGAACAATTCTTTCTTGGAAGACTCAGGCACCATCTGACTCAGGCACCATACTCAAAGATCAATGACTTTTTTCATATGTACGCCAAAAAATAACTTTGAGCAATATGAACAATATAAACAATAAACAACAAACAAAAACAAAATATTGTCCCAATTGATACATACTTTTTTTGCACTGAAAAATAGTTGTCCCATTTTGAAGTACGTATACACTGTACAATATAGCGACCGGTTTCCATAATAATATGACATATTTTTTGACTAGCTGAAGTCAGTTTATTGTTGTCTGTGTCCAATGACTGTATTGTGAATCGAAGACAAAATATACACTCTACATAACTGCAGGCAGGCATGAAATGAGGGACAAACCAACGAATTCTATAATCAGTTGTATTTGTGAGTTTGAAAAGAAAAGATTCCAGTGCTGAATGTTCCTTTATTTTGCACGTTGCTATTTCCACTGTACAATATTCTTTTCTTTTATTTTTTTTAATAATCAAAAATTTGTTGTATTTGAGTTATTTTTGTGAAAATTTTTGTCCTTTTTTTGGTTTTCTATATTTCTATACGATCGGCTAAAAGATTTTAACAATTTCGATTGGCCAATGTCAGATACTTTAGTTGTCTAAATCAAAATTGCTACACTCAAGAGTAAAAAGAAAAGAAAATAACAAAAGCAAGCATCTTGTCGAGTTATTCATTTGAGGAAAACAGCAAAAATAAAGTATTTGCTTACATCCCAAAAATAAAATAATGAAATTCAACACCAAAATTACGTTACAGACGTTTTTAAATTAAAATATTAATCGTATTGTTTCGAAAGGTTTCTGATGTATTCATTGGCAAGAATTTGTAGTAACCTAGCTCAGAGTTATGGAATGATAAGTCATTAAATGTAAGTTTCTGAGATATCGTGCAATTTTAATGAATTTAATGATATGGTGTGTGGTGTGACGTTGACTTGTCCAGAAGATAAATTCGCAAAGAAATATCGTTCGTGATTGTGTGTTTTATACGTTTATTTTTTATCTTGAATTGGCTTGATCACTCTGAAGAATAAGAATGAAAATAACTGGACTACTCATACCAGTAGATGATGATCAATGAAAAACAAAGAAAAATAATAATGCAATTTCGCAGCTCATGTATTTTACATCTTCAAATATTGTATTCTGGTTTACTTCAGCTTAGTCATTCATGTGCTAAAATGTCGTTTTTGCACGAGAAATCAAACGAGAAAGTTGGGAAAAAAAAATTCCATTTGAGAATCAGCAAATTTCGATACCCAAATTGGTTATATTTCCATTTTATTAATTCGATCTTTTATTGAAAACTGCCAAATCTTAAAAAAGTGTGACTGTTTTAGAAAAATATGGACGTGGCATGTGAATATGAAAACAAAAAAAAATCATTGGTTAAGTTGGCTCCATTTTCATATAAATACCGCACTCAAATGTTATTCAGCTGACAATGTTCGTCGCAAATCTATTTTTTCCTTCTGATTAAAATGCGTAAACAGTGAACAGTGTACTTATTCACAATGTGTAAATGTACCACTGTATGTTTGTATGAATGTAAAAATGAATAAAGTGTGTAATATGATATCATTGCCATTTGCCATTCAATGTGCGGCTTTGTGAATATTAAAAGTAAATGATCTAAAATTGCTCATAAGATCCAAGCGGTTAATGGGTTCTCTATAATTGTAATGTCAAACCTAAACGAAATCGGGATGGTTAATTTGTTAGGAGAATGTTGATTTTGATCATACTTTTGGATATTTGATGCTCTACATTTTTTGCTAACGTCATCTAAAACAAAACCAGAGGTCGATCCATAGAGAGAATAATAAGATACAATTATAACCAAGATAGACCAACCAAACGAACTCATTGTCGCACAGTTAAATCCGAGAATATTTAAAATATTCGTAAATACATTTAAATTTCTAATTTCAACTGTTTTCCTTCTTCCATTAAAAGTCTACGTGGTGTGATTGGCTCATTTCAGCTCGATGCAAATTTGAAGGAATATATGCAGTTGTGTTCATTAATATGAGCAAAAGAAGTGTGAATAATTCGCCTTCTTTATTCTTTCGTTTCCCATCCATTTCAATTGATAATAGCAACAAGAGAACCAACTCACCCGATTCAATTAAATGTCAAAAAAAAGTTCAATTAAATGTCGAATAATTGAATTGTTTATTGAGATCCACACATCAATATAAACATTAATCGGTATTTATTTAGAACAATTTATTATGTATGAACAATGAACCGTGCATTTTGAAAAATCGAACTTTGCCAAAATTCGATAAATGAAATTGTAATATTTCCACACATTCACACAAATGTTGTTAGTCAGTAGCGCTATTGAACAACAGACATCGATGTTTTTCTGACATTAAATTCAAATTGCGTGATCTCCAGTATCGATTAATGTATTCATTTTATTTTATTTTCAGAACAGTGAACTATTTGACGCGGCAAGAAATATATTTTAACTACTTTGCACTCATGGTTTCTTTAGCAAAAAAAAAAGGAAATACTGTGAATCAAAATAAATGATAAGATTACTGTGATTTGTGATTAGAGCCATTAATATTTGAAAGTACAGATTCGATGATAAAAAACGGCAAAAAAAGAATATGACGAAAGAACTGTAAATATATAAGTATAAAAGTAAATTCAAAATTATTGAATTTTAAAAGTATCAACATATTGAAAAATGAATGTTTCGCTGTGTGAAAACTCCGCCGATCATTCAAAAACAGACTGGAAATAAAGTGAAGTGTGGATCGTTTTGACTGTGAATCTATCAAACGTCGACGATTCACACACTGAAAATGACACTTCCAACACAGAAGAAAGAAGAGTATCAACTGCAGCACCAACCACCAGCACAGCCAGACAGATCGCATCCATTCGTCAGCAATATGAATTCCGCCAATGGATTAACCAGTGATAATAGTCGCAGGATGAATGACATGGTGCTAAAAAATCGAGGACATGCTCGATCAATCAGTCATGGTGGTGGTGCCTTGGGAGCGTCCATTGGATCAGCTGGCCGACCTCTGCGTTCAGCCATGAAAGGGCATCAACGTGCATTATCTCAAGGCCAAATATCGGATGATATAGCTACACCAGCACACCGGTCTGGCCACAGTCGTGTTGGATCAAAAACCGATTTTATTCTGCCACCGAGCCATAAGGAAGAATTACAAAATCGTGACCTAATGATGACAACATCAGCCAGCTCAGCTCGAGGGCATTCACGATCGAATTCACGTTCAGAATCAATTTACACATTACGTAGATCGGAAATGCCTTCATTTTGGAAACGCTATATCGGACGGCGAACAAGTAAATTTGATGATCGAGGATATCGAATCGTTGTGCCAAATCATACTGTGCCACCAAAAACTCCGAAATCAGACCATCCAAATGGTAGACGTGTCGGAAATAAAATTCGAACCACTAAATATACGCTGTTATCATTTCTCCCAAAAAATTTACTAGAACAATTTCATCGAGTGGCGAACTTATATTTTATTTTCATTGTCGTATTGAATTGGTTTATAGACGCTTTTGGCAAGGAAATTTCTCTGATACCGGTTTTATTTGTACTTGGTGTCACTGCAATCAAAGACTTATTTGAAGATCGACGCCGACGTGCCTCTGATAAACGTATTAACAATTCTACTTGTCGAGTTTATAACGGGTGAGTATCGAATTAGAATTGGTTAATATTATTTTTTCTATTGTATTATTCGGTCGATCTTTTTTTTTCGATGAAATTTAAGAACATTGTCCCATATAGCGAACATTTTAGCAAAAATTCGCGAATGAAAAAAACACAAATGAGCCTCAT
Source organism: Mayetiola destructor (assembly GCA_000149185.1). Classification (NCBI taxonomy): domain Eukaryota; kingdom Metazoa; phylum Arthropoda; class Insecta; order Diptera; family Cecidomyiidae; genus Mayetiola; species Mayetiola destructor. The sequence goes on from GL501433.1 coordinate 1,159,604, forward strand.
AAAATGAACTAGTCTATTATGTTTATAACGTTCAAGTTTCTCCACAGAGACGAACAATGTTCGTCGAACATACTATTTCTTTACGGGTGATATACATATTTGTTCGTGTCTTACCCAATATCAACATATGAGTAGACTTCATAACCTTTTCATGAACTGTTCGATGCGTAGCAAAAGAAGCATACGTTGTTTTCGTATATTTGTTTTATTCACCAATTAATAACGTTCGTCCATGACTATCTGTAATGTCAATTTGGAATAGTGGAGAACAGCATGCGTATGACGTCTGAAAATGTGGTTTAAACAATCGATTTGATTGTGTATTTTTCTCTTTCATTTGTGCAAGCTATGATGTGAACCAACAATTCATTTGTTTTAATGATAAAAAGGCTATTATTCAATTGCTTTATCGGAAGTCATTATATTTGGAAATTTTCATGAAATGCACAATTCAAGTCATTCATCAAATTTAAATGTGAAATATATACATATCTGCAAAAAATTGTTGTGATGTGGATTTTGTATAGTCTTCATAAATACACAGTGTGTATTACACCCACAAAGACACACAATTCGAACCAAAAACTTTTTTAAAGCTTCGAATGCTACGTTGAAATACGATAAAACATACTTACAAATTAAAAAGTGATAATTGTGTGAGATATCACTCTCCATTCTCCAATATTGTGTGAGAGATCTGGTTTCAACGCGAAAAAACCAGATGTGTCCTTGAAAAGCACAAATGAAGCTACATGAAAAAGAGAAACTAAAATGTCAATAATAAAACTACAAAAGATAATTTTTGTACTTTGCGCTTTTTCTACGCCTGTATGGACAAAATGTTTTATATATTATTGGGCTAAAATGCGATGAAGTAATCATAAAATTGTATATGGAGCAACGAATCGAGCGAAATAAGCACTTATGTTTTGAATTTTTTTTTTTTTGGAATTTAAATTCACTGAGTTGATTTATCATTTGAAGTTACTTCCTTCGTAGAATTCTTGATATTAGGGGTTCAGACGAATTTTATTGTCGAGATAAATGCGCCATAAAACTTTTTTTATATTTTCCGAAAATAATACTTATAATTAAACTCTGTCATAATCAAAAATTTATCTATTAATCAAGATATTGTATGGGTTTTTTTGGAACACCGAATATATGTGTATCTTGTATCTGTATTTGAACTTTCTCTTCGATCAAACCCAGCAATCTAAATAACCGCGAAGATAATGATGAATCATGATGTTGACCTAATTTCTAACTTAGGACAGAACTCCAAGTTAAATCCTCAAAATACAGAATTGTTCTCAACAATTACAAAAATACTCAGAACGATAAATGTTGAATGACTTGGACGCATATTTTATAATAATGAGTTCGACCTATAAACTGTGTACAGTGCACAGTAAATTGAATCCATATCTTTAAGTGTAAAGCTCATATCAAAGAACATTGCGTGCATAGGGAGAAGGAACCGACTCACGTGATTTGCAAAAACCATGAAACGCTTATTATTATTATTATTACTCAAATAATAATATAATAAATAATAAACATTATGTCCACGTGATCCAAATCATGAAAGGCTACATTATGTACAGTCTACAGTGCACGTATTTTTAAATTTGAACAAATAAAAGAAAAAAGTCCAACCATACCATGTGGAAGCCATAAAATGCACTGCATGCACAATGTTTGGATGAACATTTTTCACATGCAATCAATAAAATATAGACAAAAATAGGCAGTTGAGTTTTTGAGTTATGCAAACCAAGGTAAAACTTGATTTTTTTTTGATTTTTATCGACTCAATTTTGATTTCTGAATGAAGTTCAATTCGAATGATTTGGCTGTGGTATTCAGTTTTTTTTCCTTCAAATATCTATATATTCGTCTATCCAGCATTGGTTGCTGATGAATAAATGATGTGTATGAATACGAACGAAAGCGACATATGATATACGGAGTAAAATTTTGTGTTTACCATGAGTTATACAATTCACATTGACATTGTCGACAACACATTTCCCAATTATTATTTATTGAATTTTCCTATTCGGACCCAAGTTCAGCTTTGTTTTCACAGTTTTCGTTGGAGTTTTCATCCGATTTCATTATATAGTTCCATTATTGATATTCCTATCTTTGTCTAATAGTGGTCGTGTTTCTACACAATTAGCTGTTTTTCCAATCATTTCTAAATGACTAAAATAATTGGACATTTGTTTTCAAGAAGAAATTTCGATTTGGTTTGAATAGCAATGAATTGATTTAAGTCGATCAATGTGTAATGTATTGAAATCAGTAGTGTTCCTAGGGGGGGGGGGGGGTTTACCTCCCCTGCCGTCTGAAATCCACAATTACCCCCTTAAAAAATTCCAACTTTGGAATCACCCATTCAAAAAGATGAGCAAATGGGACTTGATCTGAACAATTAAGGGCCTAAAAATCACTGAAATGAGAAAATAATTGATATCTGGCAAATCTGAACCGAATTTTAAGTCTCATATA
>GL501433.1:1168509-1184990 GCA_000149185.1 Mayetiola destructor
CCATTTATTTTTTTTAGGCTCGTCGAGCTTCCGAACGAGCCGACCCCCAGCTCGGGCTCGGTAATGTTCAGCTCGACGAGCTCGGATCGGCTCGCGAGCCTCAACGAGCCGAGCCGAGCCGAGCTTTTTACGAGCCGGCTCGAGCTCGTTGCACCTATAGTATCCATGCTTTTAAAATCCAGCCATTTCACGAAATGTTTTGGATGCGATTAATGATCACTCTTCATGGAAATTCGGATATTGTTTTCTCCATGCTGCCATTGTTTGAGCACCTGGATCAATGCCGATGTTCACATCAAATTCTCCTATCCGTGCATTTGCTTCAGCTAGAGTTTGATTGATTTGTTCATGTACAGGTAGATCCATTGCTTGCTCTGTTTGACCATATTCATCTCTGCTTGGACTATACAAATCGATATACAATTCATGAGGATTTAGCTTCATGATAAAGATATTCACTGTTACACCATCACTCATGATTTCGAAAACAAATTGTTGATTCTCTTTTTTATATTCAACGTTTTCTAAGTAAAAACATGTTTTTACTTTTTCACCGATTTTTCCGAAATGAAATTTCCCAAAACATAAGGGTGTTCTTTACCAATGAGCATGTGTGTCATTTTTCGCAATGTTTTTGTGTCAATCAATGCGAATCGATGATGGTAATTGTGCAGCGGAAGCAAATCGATTGTTGGATCAATTCGATTTGGGAGTGTTTCATTATGATGGTGGACGTAAAATCGAATTTTGATGGAATATTTCTCCATCAATTGTACATCGCTAATTAATTTCATCAATGATAAATCGGTTGAGGCCTCCTTCTCGTGGCTCATAATGAGGAAAATAAAAACCCATTCGACAGCAGGATCGATTAATCGGTTTAAAGCAAATCGATGCCATATCCAATCTATGCTTCACAGTACAGCTTTGCAAAATTTCCGAAACATTTGTTTCGCTCGCATTATGATGCTGTTGCCAAAATTTGTTTTGTACATTTTCATTGCAAAATTCAGTGCGTTGTAGCAATGTAGTGCGTCCCGTGGGCGAACTGGTGGATAACAGTTTGCCATTCATTGCAAAAATTCATGATCGGCCACTGGATTTTTTGTGTTTGCTTTAAGCGTGAAGAAATCTTTCTTAAATCGTTTGCCGGATCATCAATGTTTTCCGATAATTGTTACTGTTCACTTCAAGAATCGATGCACAAATGAATTGAAAACAATTGTCTATTATTTCGGAATAATTTGAATACACTTCTATTTCCGATGGTCTTTAAAATCCAAATGATTTTTAAATCTTCAAAATCAATTGATGTAAGGTATTGAGGAATGCATCAATCCGAATGCGCATTCATATATCAATATTTCGATCCGTTTGAACCGTTAGACAATAGTTTGTCATTCTTTGATATCGATTGTTTCCGATGACCGAAGAGGGATGAAAATTTAGAATCATTATTGGAATCGTTATGATATGCGATTTGTCATGTATGTGTGTAACAGTGCGGTTGAGCGCAAGGTCAGTTACCTATAACGAACGGCACATGACAAATCGTTCTGATAAGAAACGGTTACGTTTTCGTGATTTATCATACGTATTTCGCAAACAGATCGATCGCTGTATTCACTTAAATTCAATATCATCGATGGTGATATTCCAGACTTTTAATCACCACAATGAGGCAATTGACAGATGTGAATGAATGATCATTCATATGATCAAAAAAACTTCATTCAAATGGTAAAACTAATCAAGACGAACGGCACACATAACGTTACTCAGGAGGCCCAGCCCGATCCGAATTGCATTGTCCTGCTTGCTGTTCCCGACTTGACACTCACAGTGTGATTAAGCTAAATTCTTGTGGCGACAATTTTCCCGCTCGACTTATTCAGTCAATAATTATTGACACCCGAGTCACCTGGCACCACCCGTTTTGAAAGATAAATTCATTTGCGGACATGGGGCCATCTTGAAGTTATTCAAATATGAGCAAAATTCACTAAGAGATGAATTACAAGAAGAACATGCGAACATTCTGGTTTCAATGAATGAAATCTGTTTGTTTTTGTCATAAATCACTTTAAAAAGTTGAAAGAAGGCCATGTCAGCCATGACAAGGCCTAAAAAATGCATCTTTCATAAGAAATTGACTGTTTTTTGCATCTATTTGGGTGGTGCCAGGTGACTCGGGACACCTCCCCAAGTAATCCAGTATATGCCATTTTCTTGTCAGGTGCCCCCCTATTCCAGGGTGTAATGCATAGAAATATTAATTATTGTTGCCGTGAGAATTATGGAAGAAAAAAGATCAGAATGTGTACTTTTATTTGGTTCATCTTAAATACTATTAGAATATAAAAGCCCGTCTTTTAACTATCATAATTATTCAAACAGCTTATAGACAATAAAATAAATTGAAGACAAAGCTAACTGACTTTCAGAGGATTGAAACTTTCTGTCGGTAATTTATACTATAGAATGTAACAAATTCCTTGTCTCATTTGTTTTATTCTCCAGTTTTATTCTCCTTTGATTATAAAATTTTTATTGCTTAAAACATGTGTATGAGTTTTTTGTTGCATTATTGAATCATATCGTTTCGCCTATGAAAAATAAATGTTGTTCTTTTTTGTTGCAGGACTTTGGAAAGATACCAGAAAGTATTATGGCAAGATGTACGGGTTGGTGATATAGTGCATTTATCAAATAATGAAACAGTCCCTGCAGATATATTATTGTTACGTACAAATAATTCACATGGTGTTTGCTATATCGACACATGCGACTTAGATGGTGAAACAAATTTAAAATTGCGTGAAGTGGTTCGTGGTTTCACAGACAAGCAACAGCTGTTCACGCCTAGCAAGTTCACCAGTCGCGTTGAAGTTGATTTACCAACAACCAAAATTTATAGATTTCATGGTGCTCTCATCCACCACTCTGGAGAGAGAGTGCCAGTTTCTACGGAAAATCTGTTGTTGCGAGAAAGTCGATTAAAGGTAAGTAACTTATATCTTAATATCCAATAGATGTATTAGAATGTATGGTTTGTAGTATGGTACATATGAAAAAACAATAACAATAATTTATTAATTTATTAATTTTATTATTAATCGAATTGATTTTTTGTAACAGAACACAGATTTTATCGAAGGAATTGTAGTTTACGCTGGCCATGAAACAAAAGCTATGTTGAATAATAGTGGACCAAGATATAAGAGATCTCAGCTTGAGCAGCAAATGAACTACGATGTGATTTGGTAAAGTATATTCTAATTGAAATGATTATATTTCCTAATATTGTACTAATCGCTAATCAATTTATTCTATTCTTTGTCATAGGTGTGTTATAATTTTATTGGTTCTGTGTATAATTGGTGCCATTGGTTGCCGCATGTGGTTGACATCTTATTCGGGAAAGGATGTATATTTTTTACCAGCGATACACCCAGATCCAAATACTGAGGCGTTTTGGACATTTTGGACCTACATTATTATCTTGCAAGTGATGATTCCATTGTCGCTTTATGTAACAATTGAATTATCAAAAATTTTACAAGTATTTCATATACACAATAATACCGAATTGTTTGATGATCAAACAAATAAGCGAACAGAGTGTCGAGCGATGAATATAACTGAAGAGCTAGGGCAGGTGCAACACATTTTTACCGACAAGACTGGGACGCTCACTGAAAATAAAATGCTTTTTCGAAAATGTACTATTAATGGTGTTGACTATAATCATACACCGTCCGAAATGGAAGAAGCTTATTCAAAACCAGGCATGCCAGCCCCACCGATAGTTGTCAATTCTAAGCTCACAGAAGACATGCGAGCATCATATGATAATCAATCATTCACTAAGCAAGCACAACGGATACAAGAATTTTTTTTAGTACTTTCGATATGTAATACGGTTGTCGTTAGTGCTACACCTCATCATGATATGATGAATGCCAGTGGAATGATAGAGTCCCGCGATGATACAAATGTAAAAGTAGCAAAAGAAAATGACTCTAATGGAGTCGTTCAAAATAATGATTCCAATCCAAATCAATTGAATGTTTTAGGGGGTACGAACTTTTTAAATTTTTTACCATTCACATTTTACTAGATGACTCACTGATTTTATTATTGAATATATTATTTCATAGATAAATATATACGATTAACCGAATCAAGATCTATTACACCATCAACGCCGCCAATTGCGCTTGCTATAAAACAAAGTCACGTGCCATCTTTATCACCAATAAATAGTTCAACTGAGTCGACCCCATCATCAGAAAGCCCACCGATGAAAATTAAGTCGGGAAACAATGCATTTTCTCCCAGCTCAAGGGCGAAATCTTTAATCAGTTCAAGAATATCAACTATAACATCGATTATCAACAATAAAGCTCTAAATAAACGTTTAGCAGTCAAATTGAAGTGAGTGTTGTATTATAGCTATAAAAATGTTAAGAATACTTATTAATTTTGATTTCATATTCAATAAATTATAATTTTAGGAAATCCACCAATAGACCTGATATTGCTCTTTCAGATGGGCGCCCCATTTATGAAGCTGAAAGTCCCGATGAGTTGGCTCTAGTTAATGCCGCTTTCAGTTATGACAGTTGTTTGATCAACCGTAGCCCAAATCACATTTTAGTGAATACAATGGGCCGAAATCAAGTCGAATATGAACTGCTGAAAGTTTTACCATTCGATTCAAACCGCAAATGTATGTCAATAGTTGTACGACAAACAGGTACACAAAATATTATTCTGTATACAAAAGGTGCCGACAATTCGATCATGGCTTCACTAACGCCGTATCAAGGAGATCCAGATGACGGTGAACTGCGTGAGAGGACGCAACAGCATCTAGATATATATGCCAGACAAGGCTTACGTGTTTTAGTAATGGCTAAAAGGCATTTGGATCCACATGAATTCACTGAATGGTGGAATAAACATCAAGAAATCGAAATGTCAATGGAAAATCGAGAAAAACGAATTCGAGAATCTTTTTCAATTTTAGAATCGAATCTCACACTGCTTGGCGCCACTGGTATTGAGGACAGATTACAGGAAGGAGTACCAGAAACAATTGTTTCGTTACGAAAAGCAGGTATGTGCCGGAATTATTATTTCTATCCCATATTCACTGATTCATTAATTTTTCGAGTAACAGGTATTGCTATTTGGGTATTAACTGGCGACAAACCAGAAACAGCAATCAATATTGCTTATTCTGCTAAACTATTTCAATCGAACATGGAGCTACTTAAGTAAGAGCTAAGAACTGCCTTTGAATTTTTCAATCGTATCATGTATGTTGATCATTCTTCATATGTTTGATTTTACAGATTGACTGCAAGATCACGGGATTCAGCAGAGAACTCGATCCGTTTTTATTTAGATGAAATTGCAAAACAAAATATGGGGCCATCACCAAAAATGGCCAAGAGCCGGGCGTTGGTCGTTGATGGAAAAACTTTAACATTCCTCCTCGATTTGAGGTGAATTCATATGATTAAACATTAAACATATTTTTTTCGTTATCTCAAATACATTTCACCTACATTTATCAATTTAGATCAAATTTGACTAGACCATTTTTAACATTGACCCAACACTGCGCATGTGTACTATGCTGTCGATCAACACCTTTACAAAAAGCATACCTCGTAAAAATTGTGAAAGAAGAAATGAATTTAACTACGCTATCGATTGGAGATGGCGCGAATGATGTTTCGGTACAATGTTAAATACAAAAACATTTTCACTGAAACGATTTCCAATAAAATAATCACAAATATTAATATTTTCCCCCTTTGATTTACATTCCTAACAGATGATACAAATGGCAGATGTTGGAGTTGGAATCTCCGGTCAAGAGGGTTTACAAGCTGTTATGGCATCCGATTTTACATTATCTAGATTTAAATTTTTGGAAAAGCTTTTGCTAGTCCATGGTTTCTGGTCATATGATCGTCTGGCGCGAATGATTTTGTACTTTTTCTATAAAAATGCTGTAAGTTTTCAAATGACCCAGCTCAATCGCATCGGTTATCAATAATAATAATAATAATTATTATTATTGTAATTTGTTTTTTATCTTTTGGCAGGCCTTCGTTTATCTTATATTCTGGTACCAGTTATATTGTGGATTTTCTGGTGCTGTAATGATTGATCAAATGTATCTAATGCTGTAAGCTTTTAGAAGAATCAGCTGAATTCCATTGGCTTTAAATTATAATTATTATTCATTATTATTACATATTATTAAGTATTATTTTAACATACATAATTTTCATCTTTCGATAGGTACAACTTGGTGTTCACGTCTTTGCCGCCACTTGTGATAGGCGTTTATGATAAGACTATTACCGAAGACTTGTTGTTAACGAGGCCTCATTTATACAAATATGTGAGTATTGGTGTTTGTTTTTAATATATTTTTGAGTTTTGAACAAAATATGTGGTACAAATATTCAATAAATAATAATTTCAGAGTCGATTGGGAATCGGTTACAGGCCTTATTCATTTTGGTTAAATATGCTGGATGCGGTATATCAAAGTCTAGTCATATTTTTCGTTGCGGAAGCAGCCTATGCTGAATCAAATGTTGATATATGGGAATTCGGTACAACTATAACAACTTCATGTTTGTATACGATGCTTGTGCATGGCGCAATTGAAATAAAATCATGGGTATGCATTGTATTAAGTTATATTATTATTCCTCAAATAATTTCATGAAAACTTATGAATAATTTAAAATTTTAGACAATACTGCATATCCTGTCTATTATATTCAGTTTGTTATCGTATTACTTATTTGCAATCACATATAATTCACTATGTGTCAACTGCTTTGGCTTACCATCGACCTATTGGGTGATATTTGTTTGTATGTCGTCGCCAATACATTGGTTGATAATAATACTTACGGTTGCTATCAGCGTTTTACCAAGGTGAGCTTGAATATTGAATTCATAGTGACGCTGTCAAGACAATGAAATAAATAAACAAACACAAACAACATACGAATGCGAATAAATAAATTTATCCAATACATTTGCATATTCGCACAGAACGGAATTGACAAAATCACTGCGCTGTTGAAATAACATGTTTTCCATCGGCTGAATCAAATAAAGAAAGAGAGAGAGAAAAAGAGAGCGCTATACACAACATCTTATGTATTACTCTCCATTCCTCACCGGCTCAGTGATGACGTTATGCATATTCTTTTTTTCTCCATTTCTCATGTTTTTCGTTCTGTGCATTCTATGTTCCGTCTTTTCGTACATTGCGGTTCTTTTTCTTTTATTCATCGTCCGTTCGATTACTTTTTCTCGCGGTCATATTTCTTTTAATGGAAAATATACAAAGAATAGGAAGCAAATGGACAAAAAAAGAGCGCATGGAAAATGATAGAGACGCATAAAGACGAAAAGAAATGATAGATACACATAGAAACGAATAGAAATTGACTTAATAGCCCCTTGCATTATACATTATACATATTATACAATGAATTATAAACATGATAATGTGCGATTTTCGTTGAAAAGGTTTATCGTTCGTGTTGCACAAACAACAATATGGCCAGATGAGATTGCGAGAGAGATATTACAAAATCGAGAACAAAAACGGACCAATTCCGATTTATTGGTCACCTGGTCCCGATCGACTTCAGCTTCATCAATATATCGGTAAGTGGTTGATTGATTCATCGTCTTAATATTATTTCGGATGACTTTAGTTTTATTTCTAATGAATTTTGTTTTTTTTTTCTGATGATTTTCGTTTTTTTATGATGGTTTTTGATTAACCCTTTTAATATTTATATCGTTCAGTGACTCGATTTACGTAACATTTTTATTATAACTTACAGAACCGTAGACCATGCACCAAGACAACAGATCATATCTACAATCGGATGAATAAAAATGTATCACCATATTGCGGGACGAGGCTATTGAAAGCACTTTGCCAAAACGAATATTATCAAAATAATAATTCAATTACCTCTTTAAAGTCATTTATAGCAACAAAATTTATCAGTTAAAATTATTATTAATTAACCATTCAGACAACAAGAGCTCAAAAGAGGTATTTTCATAAGATGCTCAATGTTCGGGTAATGAAGCCTCTGAATGAAGCATTTGATAGATTCCAATAGTCATTAATACTATTTTGAATGGAATGAACCCAATGTAGGGACAATTCAAAAATGTGGCCTTTCATCAAAACACAAAACACGCATTTATAAAATGTCAATATTCTATGTCGAAACTGGAAAAAAAATAATAAATCATTAGCAGATAAACTGAATCATGAAAACTGTTCAGGAAAGTAACATTGAGCAAAAATATGAGATAAAGTGAGAGACTGGTTTTGAAAAGAAAATGGTCGCTTGGGATGCTGGGTTTCGATGAGTTAATGAGAGTCGTACCGTTGGTGTCTTGATAAACTAATTTGAAGGATTGGAATTTATTTTCGTTAATTGTTTAACCGATGGTGGTTCTATTTATTCAATATATAAAAAATACATAATAATAATTTTAAATTTACGAATAACAAATAAATCGGAAAAAAAATATTTAGAATATTGTCAATATGGCTGTGAGTAAAGCAAACTTTACAAATGAAGATAAAATACTTAAAAAAATTCTATTTGCAACGATAGAACATTAACATTAAAATTAGCATTTGTTAAAAATCAACGAGCAGATTTATTTTTCAAATTGTTTCTATTTTTTCTGCAAAATTCATATCAATCACATTATTCTCATCCAACTACAGATCAATTGTTCACAACATTCTGTCAATAAAAGTTAAGCATTCAACAAGCATATATTTGAATATCTATCATCTGTTTATTTCTTATTGTTTATTCTGTTACTTGGGATTGTTTTGAATTCCGCCAATTCTGACAAGCAAGATGTCAGATCCATAACCTCAAAGTCCTAACTGACATTTATTCGCAAATCGTATTTAAAACAATTTCGCTACGCCCGATTCGAGGCATTTATGTTTGGAAGTCGTAAATTATTTCGAATATTTTTTCCACGGCTGAAATGTAATATCGATCGCTCAGTGTTTAAAAGAAAAATTAGCTGCAAGTCTGTCGAATGTGGTGAAAGTATGAAATATTTGAACGTAGCTGAGAAAAATGATGCAGCGAAATCAATTGCGGCAATATTGTCGAAAGGAAATGCAAGGCGTTCAGAAGGTTTATCTAAATTCAACAAACTGTATTCTTTCGATATCAATTTCCGAGGAAACATGACAACAATGGTTATGACATCGGTATCGGGTCATCTAATGTCATACGAATTTGCTGATATTTACAGAAATTGGCAAACTTGCGATCCAATTAATCTTTTCAGTGCACCAGTAATTAAACAATGTCCGGAAAATTTCATAAACATCAAGCGAACTTTAGAGCGTGAGGTACAGATTTCGATTTGATTGTATTATTCAATGAATAAAAATCAATAAATTGATAAAATTAAACAATTAAAATTAATTGACATCTTATCTAGATAAGGAGTTGTCATGGTTTGATCATATGGACGGATTGCGATCGAGAAGGTGAAAATATTGGATACGAAATTATAGATGTTTGTAAAGCTGTTAAGCCAAATATTGCGGTATATCGAGCTAAATTCTCAGAAATCACAGCGGCAAGCATTCATAGAGCATTGAACACTGTTAATCAACCAGACTTACGTCAAAGTCAAGCTGTCGATGTTCGTTCAGAATTGGATTTACGTATCGGTAATGACAGTGAATTAATACATTATTCTGATGTCAAAATAGGTAATGTAATGATTTCATATCTTTGAATGATTTTTATTCCAGGCGCGGCATTTACACGTTTTCAGACCATGCGATATCAAAGGGCTTTTCCTGATCATATAGATGGTCTTGTGTCTTATGGAAGCTGTCAAATACCAACATTGGGATTTGTCGCGAGAAGATTCATGGATCGAGAATCCTTTATCCCACAAAAGTTTTGGAAGTTGAAGTGTACGTCTTGCGAAGACCTAGTTCCAAAATCAGATTAAATTTACTTCCAAAATCAGATTAAATTTTTCAATTTTCTTGTATTCAATACAGTGACACACACGTTGAACAATTTAACTGTTGAATATAATTGGGATCGGCATCGTCTCTTTGATAAAAATTGCTGTGAAGCATTGCTTATGATTTGCAAGAATAATCCAACCGCAAAAGTAATTAACGTTGCAAAAAAATCAAAAAACAAATGGCGGCCTCAAGCAATGGATACTGTCGAATTAGAAAAGTTGGGCTCTCGAAAATTGAAGTTGAGTGCAAAAGAAACAATGACTATTGCAGAAAAGCTATACAATAACGGTATAATAAGCTATCCAAGAACTGAAACCAACATGTTTTCTTCAGAAATCGATCTCAAGTAAAAGAAAATTCAAAATTCCTTGTTGAATCGTTTCCAAAAATCAACATATTATTATTTTCTCTTAGGAAATTGGTTGAACATCATGTGGTGCATCCAAATTGGGGAGAATTCGCACAACGCGTAATACAATGGGGCCCAAATCCACGGAATGGAAATAAAACAGATCAAGCGCATCCACCGATTCATCCAACTAAGTTAACGACCGGTAAATTGCAATTAACAAAATATATAAAAATTGAAATTATTATTATTTTCAGACTTTGAAGTGTTTCAATATTTTCAGAACTGAATGGGAATGAATATCGTGTCTACGAGCTAATATGTCGCCACTTTTTAGCTTGTGTTAGCAGAGACGCTGTCGGATCAGAAACAACTGTCAATGTAACAGTTGCCGATGAAGACTTCACCGCAACTGGATTGTTCATTCATGAGCGAAACTATTTGGATGTTTACATTTATGAAAAATGGAACTCAAAGGAAATTCATAATTATCTTATCGGTAATACATTTGAGCCAACGGAACTATCCATGGTTGAAGGATCAACGTCTGCTCCTTCATTACTTACCGAAGCTGATCTGGTAAGATATATTATAATTTTAAATATTTTCTTCTTGAATAATAGCAAAATTAAAGATAATCCTATTAATTTACCATAGATTGCACTCATGGATAAACATGGTATCGGAACAGATGCAACACATGCAGAACATATTAACACAATCAAAGTTCGAGGTATAATTAATCAATTCAGTATTCTGAAATTTTTTCTAATAAATAAATGTCTTTTGGAGACCCGCAGGTTATATTGGAGAGATCGACGGAGGCTTCTTGGTACCTGGAACATTAGGTATGCTTGCAATAGATCTACAGATTTGAATTTATAAATCAAAATATACTGGCAAAAAACTTGGAAAGAATCAATTTCTCACGAACAATTCTAGAGCTTGATATGATACATCAAGCAATACAACAATTCATAGAATGGGCGCTCTATATTTTATTGAGATCGATAGTTTCGATTGAACAATGCTTTTCACCTCCGTTTCTCTGTCATCTATAGGAACTTTAACACTTCATTAAGGCTAACATTTTTCGTATTTGTTTATGCTTATTCCTTAAACTCTACAATTAGGTATGGGCTTGGTTGAAGGATATGATTCCGTAAACTTACCATTAGCCTACCCCGAACTACGTGCAGAGCTGGAGAGAGATCTGAAATTGATATGTACGGGAGAACGAGATCCAAAAGAAGTACTTTCGGAGCAAGTGGAAAAATATAAGGAAGTTTATAAATTAATAGCGGAGAGAATTCAGTCAATAGATGATACTTTGGCAGGAAGGTAGATGACTCGATTCATACGACACTCATTATTTATTGAAATATTTTGAATTCCAATCATTTTTTTTAAACAGATTCAATGAAAGACCTGCTGCCGTACCACAGCAGATGCCAACAGCTCCTTCAATCGATCCCATATTCAAATGTCCAGCATGTAAAAAGTATCACGTATGTTTAAGGACAAAAAAGGATAATCATGGTTATTTCTTATCATGTATGGGAAAACCTGAATGCAATTATGTCATATGGCTAGCAGATATTATTAAAGAGATGAAGGTTCGAGAAATCAATTGTATGAGATGCGGTGGAACAAACAAAAAAGTTACATTGAAATTCAAAAAAATGAGCTCTATTTTACATGTACTCAATTCTTCAAACATCGGAGATGATACTTGGTATACTAGTTGTTTATTGTGTGATTCGAGCCTACAAACAGTCTTAAATATTCAAAATGCAAGTTTGAGACAAATTCAAACCCCTGCTAATCTTTCAAACGCCAGTCATCCAACGAATCAACCCATGAATACGAATAATAATAATAATAATAATAATAATAGTTCAATGAGGGCTCCAACATCACTTTCGACTCAACGTGTGAACAATAATCGTCCACGTGATTCAAGTAGAAATCAATCATCGAGCGGTGACAATATTAAAAAATGTCCTAATTGTAATCAAACAGCGGTTAAGTACGTGGAATTAGTTATTATATTTTACATATGTGTCTGTATTTGTAGTTGGTTCAAATTTATATTGATAATTTTTTCAGGTTAACTGTAAAAAAAGATGGACCGAACAAAGGAAGAGAGTTTTATAAGTGTCCAAAACAACCGCCATGCCAATTTTTCGAATGGGCTGATGAAACATCATCCCTACGCACCATACACTCTGCGCCACAGCAAAGAAACTCGATTGGTGCATCTGAAAATCAGGGTACGTTCCACTATATACTCTGTTATTTAACCATTATAATTGTACCTATTACTGTATTTCCTGTTTAATAGGTCGCTCAAAGCGAAAATGTGGTATCTGTAAATCGGAAGGGCATACGCGACAAAAATGCCCAAGAAATATTCCCCAGTGAAGTTAAGCCATCCGTTAATTATAGCTTTTACATACCAAATTTGGGTGTTTCTTTTTTTTTCTGATAATAATTTAACAAAATAATTTTTGACAGAACGGTCAAACTATGTTTGTCCTCGAATATTAGATCAAATGTGAACAAATACTGCTCATAACTTCCCGCCTAAATTGTAGCGTCCATGAGCGCCCTCACATTCAAAATAATGTAGTGAATTCAAAAACTAGAATGACAGTAAAATCTGGTTTTCGATAATGTCAACCATTCAATGTAATGTCAATGCAAAACCACATCCTCGGAAAAAACTATTTCGTCGACGAAAACTGTATACATAAATTGACGTTGCGATGGATCAGTCGTTTAAACATAAATAAATGTACACAAATAAATAGCAGCAGTGAAGATAGGAGCAGTTAAGATGAATAATATTAGGGTAACTGATTGAAATTTGAGAAAAAAAAAATAATTACATACGAAAGCGTCTTTAATATCACTACATAAATAAATAATAAATAAATGTTTCTAAAGAAATCATAAAAAAGCATCTCAAAAACGAGATTTCATTATTATTTCAGATTTTGTTCTATTTATTGTGTTTTACTGAACACACATATGCATTTTATGTACCTGGCGTCGCACCGGTTGAATTCATCAAAGGTCAACCAATCAATGTGAAAGCTGTAAAAATGACCAGTACTCGAACGCAATTACCATATGAGTACTATTCATTGCAATTCTGTATGCCCAAAAATGGAACAGTTATGTATATATCGGAGAATTTGGGCGAAGTGCTCCGAGGTGATCGAATTGTAAACACACCATACGAAGTGAGGATGGCCGAAAATGTGAATTGTAAACTACTTTGTAATAAAAAAGACCAACCATTAAATTGGGATCATGAGCAATCGACAAAAGTCAAAGAACGCATAACACATGAATATTATGTGCATTTGTGAGTTGAAATATTGAATAGAAAATTTGAAGGAATGGTGAATATAAAAAAATAATTGATAAATAATATATGTTTGTTGGTTATTTTAACAGGTTGGTTGACAACTTACCGGTTGCAACGAGAGTTTTTGATCCTGAAACCAAAGAACTACAACTGGAACATGGATATCGCCTTGGATTTATTAAAAAAGGAAAAGCATACATTAACAATCATCTGAAATTTATCCTCTCTTACCACATGCATACAAAGTGAGGAATATCAATTGATCGAATTTTGTCATCAAATCTTGTGATAGATTTAAATTAGAGGATGGAATTAAGACTGCGTGGATTAAGACCATTCTATGGCAGCCTAAGTTCATTTGAAGAAATGAAATTAGGCCGCGTGGGCGAGATTCATTTTTCGATGCGGCCTTAATTCTTTTCTTCAAATGAATTTAGACCGCTATCGAAAGGTCGAATCGGGCACACAGGAAGCGCGGGAGGGCAAGCAGCACAGATTTTTAAACAAAATCGTATGTTTGGTTTTCGGAAAATTCTGATTTGATTGAGATTATTCATATAATTTTCTTCCATACGAAGACACCAATATTAGAAACCCTAGGCTTCGCCAAAATACATAAATATTGTGGCAAAATTTCAGAGCTATAGCTGCCATGCATGATGAGTTAGATCTGGAACAAACAAACAACAAACAAACATTTCACGATTGTGAAGCTTGATATGATACATCAAGCAAAATGAATTAAGACCGCGCGGTCATAATGCATTTTTGGAAGGCAGTCTTAATTCACGCGGCCTAAATTCACAGCGCCAATTTTTATGGCTAATTTTTTTGGATAATTTTTTTTGGATAATTTTTCAGGGGGAAATATCGTGTGGTAGGATTTGAGGTTGAGCCATCGTCTGTAGCATACAATGACATAAAGTTTGAAGGAGATGCATGCAATTTTCCAGATGCACACAAGGCACAGGTCGTTCAACCAGATGCGCAGAATCAACTCTATTTCAGCTATGCGGTTGAATGGAAAAAGTCAGCGGTCAGTTGGGCATCCCGATGGGATACCTATTTGAAGATGAATGATGTACACATACACTGGTTCAGCATTATAAACTCGTTGTGTGTGGTTTTCTTTTTGTCCTTCATTTTGACCACCATCATGATACGGAGTAAGATTAAGAAGAAAAGAAATCTTTTGCGCATATTGATTTATCTTTTATCTTTTTTTTCGTTTATTTTTGAAAAGCTTTGAGACGCGACATCGCACGATATAATACCGATAATAACTATGAAGATACTCTGGAAGAAACTGGTTGGAAATTGGTACATGGTGAGATATTAAGTGCAAATTTCTTTTTTGATTCAATCGTATTAATCTAGTTGTAATAGTTTAATATAATCGGCGCAAGCTATTTACACCCGCGTATTTTGAATTCAGCTAAAATTTGCTAAGCTCACTCAAAGTTGATGTTGGAATGGGGTCGGACGCAGGCAAGCATGCAACACAGCCAGTGAGTGAGCAGCTCATTCCAACATCAACTGCATTTATAAGTGCATCACTCTATAAATGTTTTGTACGTAACGCACATCGACATAGTTTATCAGAAGGGCAACCGGAAATATTTACGATAAACCTCGAGAATATTTTTGTAATATTTATGAAAAAATCCCCGAAAAATTTGCGAAAAAAACATAATATTCAAATACTCAATTGTTGAATTTATTGCAGTGTATCATGACCAGTTTTCGGTATATGAGAAAAAAATAAACGGTTTTAAAGATTAAAACTCACTTTTCTGCACTATTATCATTAGACAAAATGCGAACAAATAATGATAGAAATGAATTTGTGTGAAAAGCAAACGTGTTTTGGACTTTTTGGACTTTTTTTCCTTCTCTCTCAGCGTTCAAATTCGAAACAAGTATCCAATCTTAAAATCGGACACATTTATGCATTCCAGAACCTAATGCGCTTGCTAAAAAACCAAAATTTCTTTAAAAATATGAAGAAGAAAAAGTAAAATGTCAAAGAAAATTGTTTTTCTACGCGTTTCAGACGATTTCCGATCGATTAGCGAGAAAAAAAAAATTCGGAAAATTTTCGAAATTTTTTTTGTGAAAATATACAAGGGGGGACCCTCGGAAAAAATAATATTTTTTCGAAAAAAATTATTTTTCTATGCGTTTCAAACAATTTCCAATCGATTGGCGAAAAAAAAAATTCAAAAAATTTCGAATTTTTTTTTCGAAAAAAAAAATGTGGTGTGGCAGGCTCATAGCAACTGTGGAACTTTCTCTACTATGCTCACAATCAATAGGGTTCATCTGTGAGACGCCCCGAACAAAATTCAATCATGAAACCAGACACATTTTTGCATTCCGGAATCGCTATCGTGCTAACAAGACATACATAAAAAAGTGCCGACGAAAACGACAACGACGACGACGACGACATTCACACACGATTGCTTTTTTAAAAACCCATTTTTCGTGTTTTTCTCGCCGAAAAACGTAAAAATAACTCAAAAGAAATTTTTTCCCCACTTTTTTTTAGGGTAAAAGATTTAGGTGGTTTGCGGAAAAGTAATAAATAGTTTTAAGGATTAAAACATACTTTTCCGCACTTTAACTTTTCCGCACACCCCAATTTCAGATGCGAG
>GL501433.1:1185517-1255552 GCA_000149185.1 Mayetiola destructor
GCCCAAGGGTCCCCCCTTGTATATTTTCACAAAAAGAATTTCGCAAATTTTTCGAATTTTTTTTTCTCGCTAATCGATCGGAAATCGTCTGAAACGCGTAGAAAAACAATTTTCTTTGACATTTTACTTTTTTTTCTTCATATTTTTGAAGAAATTTTGGTTTTTTAGCAAGCGCATTAGGTTCTGGAATGCATAAATGTGTCCGATTTTAAGATTGGATACTTGTTTTGAATTTGAACGCTGAAAGAGAAGGAAAAAAAGTCCAAAAAGTTCAAAACACGTTTCCTATTCACACAAATTCATTTCTATCATTATTTTCTCGCATTTTCTCTAATGATAATAGTGCAGAAAAGTGAGTTTTAATCTTTAAAACCGTTTATTTTCATGATTATTTGATAGATAGTATCTGAGAGCTACTTTTCGAGACATATTAAAAAGAAAATATCAAATTTTTCTCTTGCTCTCAAAAAATTCGAGGACCATAACTTTTGATGCATAAAGCTTAGAAAGCTCCTTCCACATCTAGTTGATAGCTCTTGACTGAGCCTACATATGGCTCCATAGAAACTTCCCTTCCATTTGTTCAAAAAATATTAGTTTTTTACGTTTTTATCCAATTTTGGGATCTCAGTAGGAGGGGGGGGGGCAAAAGCGTAGGCTTATTGACCACATATCGAATTTTTTTTTTGATGCCAATCGATTTTTTTCATCTAAAACCCATAAAAACCATGTTGCCGAAGAAAAATTTATTTTTTAAAATGGTCTACTGTGCATAGATCGCAATCGGCGAGTTCGATAGGAATAATAGATCCGAGAGGTAAGTCTAATCTAAGGTGCAAGAAAGCTTATTTTTCAATATTCGTTGTACTAAAGCTCCTCGCGAGGTATGAATAAAATGTGTGAAATTGTTGTCGAAAAATCAAAAGATATTTTTTTTAGCAAAAGTGGCAAAATATTTAAATAAATATTTTTCATGTAAATGGTTGCCCTATTCTTAAGAAATCCAATAACTGTAATGAAGACACAAGTCTTGTCGATGATGCTGTGAAATACTTCCGATTTTTCAAATTAACTATTTGCCGAAACCAAATAATTCCAAATAAATGAATCAATTGATTTAAGACTCGTTTCATTTTATACATGAGAAGAAATTGATACATATATTGTATCTAAATGATATATGATCCATTGTATATTTGAAATTTTATTTTCTTTTGAGTAAATTTAGCAAAATTTTGCTGAATTCAAAATTTTGAGTGCAAATAGCCTATACCTTTATAATCTTTTTACTACAAAAGGTGACGTTTTTCGACCACCAAAACATCCAAGACTTCTTGTTGCTGTTATTGGTAGCGGCATTCAAATATTTTTCATGGCCCTGATAACAATTTGTAAGAATTATTCTATTCGCAAAAACAATTCATTGCAGCCTATTGAAGATAAAAAACATTTTCATTCTCTTGCAGTTGTTGCTATGCTGGGAATGCTCTCACCTTCATCACGAGGATCTCTAATGACATGTGGTATTTTCCTCTATGTTCTCATGGGACTCATTTCTGGTTATTTCTCAGCTAGGCTGTATAAAACATTTCAAGCACGTGCGGCGCGAGAATGGAAGCGAAGTGCCCTTCTAACGGCTACATTATATCCAGGCATTGTATTTGGTACATGCTTTTTCTTGAACTTCTTCATTTGGGACAAACATTCCAGTGGTGCGGTTCCCTTTAGCACGATGATATCGCTGTTGTGTTTGTGGTTTGGTATTTCGGTACCGTTAGTGTATTTGGGATACTATTTCGGCTTCAGAAAACATCCTTATCAGCATCCAGTACGAACAAATATGATTCCAAGGCAGGTTCCAAACCAGCCCTGGTATATGTGTTGGCCGCTTTGTCTCCTGATAGCCGGCATTCTTCCATTCGGCGCAGTATTTATTGAACTATTTTTCGTGTTCACAGCAATATGGCAAAAT
The DNA here is from genome assembly GCA_000149185.1 of Mayetiola destructor. Lineage (NCBI taxonomy): Eukaryota > Metazoa > Arthropoda > Insecta > Diptera > Cecidomyiidae > Mayetiola > Mayetiola destructor. The sequence goes on from GL501433.1 coordinate 1,187,490, forward strand.
CAATTCTACTATTTGTTCGGTTTCCTATTCCTCGTCTTTTGTATATTAGTAGTGAGCTGTGGACAAATTTCCATTGTGATGACTTACTTTCAGCTGTGCGGAGAGGTGAGTTACATTTAGTTCATTTTAAACTTCAATGGTGACTACTGTACAATTGAATCAAAATTTTCTATCGCTATTAGGACTATCGTTGGTGGTGGCGAAGCTTCATCCTTTCAGGTGGATCTGCCGTTTATATTCTTTTCTACAGCATTTTTTATTTCTTCACGAAGCTCTCTATCACTGAATTTATACCCACATTACTTTATTTGGGCTATACAGGTAGGAATCAAATCACGTTAAATATTTTTTTTCAAATCAATGAATGATAATAAGATTTTTAATTGTTTTAGGTCTGATGGTCCTAACGTTCTGGTTGCTTACGGGGTATGTTGTACTTTTTTTCCAGGAGAAAATTCCGAAATCATTTGAAATCCTTGTCAAATCCCTTCCGAATATAATATCGTGTGGTAGGATTTTTTTTTGCTGTACCGAGCCTTCAGTTTGGGAGATAGAGGAGTAGTGTCTTCGACAAATTCTGTCCCTGGGACGAGATCTAAAGCTTCTCAAAATACTATCTTAACCTATCTTTTCTCAGTAAGGCTGCGTACAGCGTACCCGTCAAGTACACCATAATAGCTGTTTCTAGGCCTCCCTTGACATGTACGCTTGTAGTTGACAAGTGCGCTGTACAGCAAAAAAATAGTTCAAGTACAGTACATGTGATATACGATTTAACTCTTTGTGCTACTCATGCACGGAATGTGGACACTAACTTACCGGAACGCTATCAGCAGAAGCGTCAGGTTTTTAAAAACAGAAATTTTTTTCTCGACTGAGCTTCAAGTATTTTCATTACAAAACTTTAAAACAATCAGCCATTTGCTCATGCGCCATCTTCAGAAAATATTTCTCAAAAGGGACATTTCATAAAAAAGTCCTTTTTTTTCTTTCTCGACACTTCTGCTTTGTGCCGCTGTTCATGACATTTAGAATTTGTTCTACAGCATTCCGTGCATGGTGCTATTCTTCACCGGATCGAATAGCAATGAATGATCAATATAACTATTATGAAGTTGAACTTTACAATTGATTAAATTAAAAAATTACATCAAATATTGTTCTTTAATTAACGTTTCACTAATGAAAAAAATTAAATTTTTTATCGCCACAGGTCCATTGGGTTTTTTGCTGCATACGCCTTCATTCGGAAAATCTACGGGGCCGTTAAAATTGATTGAATCCATATTGTTTCATTGCTGCGAGCACATAGTGATTTCTTGTCTTTTTTTCGTCGTCCATAAGAATAGAAAAATGAGTAATGATAACAGATCTGATGATTGTTCTTTGAATTGAGTCTTATCGTTTTATTGTGGCCTCTACAAAAAATCTTCAAGCAAATTGAATTACAACAGATAAGATCCAATTAATTATGATTATTATTATTATTCCAATCTACTCACTGACACATATTGTGTTCTTGGACAGGTTTATCTTCAAAATATTTTTGAACTTTTCCGATGAGTTTAGACATTTCTAAGTTCGACTTTATTTGAAATCTAAGACTAAAAATAAACGAATGCATTTTTAATAAAGAAAAATCTATTTCAAATATCTATCGTATAATATAATATTTTTGGGAAATTTCAATCTATTCAGAATTCGTATACATCAATTTATAAATAAGAAGTTTTACATTCACTTGATTTTTTTGTTTTCGGTTTTACACACACAGTATTTCGTCGACTTTCGTCGGAATCCTTGGCATAATATTTTAATCTATCGACACTGACAAATGAAATGATCGATAACAATATATTCACATGAATTTCAAAATCACAACCAGTGACAATAACAGAAACAAGTCGGTTTTCGAGTTAATTCACGTCGAAAAAAAAAACTAAATCGAATATATTTACTCCTATAGCTGTGTCCGATTTCATTCACATAACTTTTCGATATCATAAGACTTCTTCCTTCGGGTCAGCTGAACATTAAATAGATAGAGGCTTCTATTTTCACTTTCATTACAAATGGTCTATACACTAAAGTGTATTAAGAAAAACTTTTTAAAACCCAAAAAAGCGTGAGACTAGGGAATGAAATCGGACCCCAAATGATCTCATGGTGACAGAAATCGGAATAGAGGAAAAGTCGCACAACTTTTTTACATCGTATACTGCATATGGAATTGATAAGAGGAATGTAGATTATATTATGAATTACATATACATATGTATTCCATTTGTGGAGAGAAAAATAAGTGAGCTTTGAGCATTTAGCATTGAGCATTGAGCATTCATCACTTTGATTATAGTATCTGGTGTTCCTAGTTTCATTGTGGTGATCATTATTCGATCATTAGATTATTATTATTTATAATTAAAACTATTAAAATTAATTGAAAATATTCTATCTACAAACTAAAAGAGTGTATGAGCACCATATTTATAAACTTGAAAATTAATAATAATTTTGTTTTATGGAATGCATACATTTATGTAATGGGTTATATTTCTGGTTGCTTTTACATTCGGTTTGTTGGCTGTTGTTGACATTGTTCGACACATGGATTCTTTTTTGGGAAATTACTCCAGAGAATATTCGGCCAAAGTGATAATGGTGGTGGGGCAGTATTTGTTGATAAATTGCTTGTTGATGCATTTGCCGACGTGCCCATACCGCTTTGTTCGATGTTTTGATTTGAAGCAGTCGATGTTGAGTTTTGGGAGACACCTGCAACAGCTGCAGCTGCAACGGCTAGCGCAGACAAAATTTTCTTGTTCTTTTTGTTGCGTTTCCTTGCAGAAGAGGCGTTCCCGATAGGCTCTACTCACATTACCTGTTATGTTTGGTTTTTTTATGTTTTATTAGATTCGCGAGCTTTTTTCAAAATGCAAATATAAACCACAACACAGCACACAAAAATAAATAAACAAATAAATAAATAACACAAAAACAAAATAAATAGAAAAATATGGCAGAAAAAAAATCAAAAAAAAAAACCATGGCCTCACGTTTCCCATTGTTTTCGAAAAACACGAAAAGAATTGAAAGCAACGTTTACACTATTTTTATATTACCTGGAGGATTTGGCTTGCTTCGAAAGCGGTGCCAGGCAATAAAATTACAGGAGCTGAAACGTGGCCAGCCTCAACACAAAGCATATTTGGATACTCATCATCACCTAGATCAGCTATTTCACGAGCTTGATCTGACCATGGATTCCATACAACTGAATATTTTTTTGGAAATTTAAAAAACTGCTGTCACAATATGTGATTGGATGGTTTGGTTTATATGTGTACCGTGTACCTGTATCTGGAAAATTATATTTCTGTAGTTTCATTTTTCGTCCAGACACAACATTTGTGATGATATGCTCTTGTGGGGTGTGCTGATAAATTCGATCAGTCCATTCGTTTATTGTAACAACATCACGGCCCTCCTGATAAATTGGTCCATCACGAGTCTTATCAATAAACGTGGTTCCATGTAGACCAGTTATTTGACATCGCCGGACGTCTGATCAATCGAATCGAATCAATTTATTAGATTTTATTTTTTTCAATTTTTATGATTGTTTGAGAAATTTACCTGGTACTTTCAAGTATGTATGCAATAATAAATTGAAGGAAAATGTTACATCTTTACTCGGATTGAAAACACCGATGTGAAAATGAAGTTCTTTTTCACGAAGAATCAAACGATATGTTATGCGGAACCTGGGATGGATTCAATAACCGAATAACTTTTTGATAGTCATAGACATTAATTGGGAGCTTACGGAAAATTCCACATAGATCTTGTGAACTCGTTGTCCATCAGTGAGAACAATGCTTCTATATCTCCATTATGTAAGCGCTCTGGTGCTCTTTCTAGTGCCCACCTTGAAATACGGGCAAATCCGTGTTGTGGTCCAAAGCTACTTGGTCCGAATTGTGCTATAAAAAATAATTTATGTAGCATTTGCAGGATATGTCGACTTTCAAATTGGAATCAACCTTTTATTACTTACGAAAGACAAATGGAATACCGCCACGAATCGCTTTCTTGCCGTCGAATACAGCGAGCTTACTGAAAATAGAATTAATTTACTGTTATCAAATTTGCTGTCAAAAATTATAATTGAGAAAGCCATGGAAATAAATTGAATCGCTGAGAATAAATATGGGACTTCTCGAAATTGCGGAAGATAATGCATTTATTTTATGCTGGGATTATCTTCCGCAGTTTTGAGAAGTCCCATATTTATTCTCAGTGATTCAATTGTAGTTCCAAATGCATTTTCCATACACGTTTTTACATATATATATTTTAGCACAATAATAGTCAATTTCAAAGAAATACACAATAATATTAAGGAAGAATAAAAATTTCTCTTTTTATTCATATCGAGAGTGTGAGTCGAGGCAATGAAAAAAGTCGTTGCTATAACACATCGACAATAATAGAATCAAAATATATTTTACGGCACAGCAACAATCTTCAGGCAGAGCAATCTCCGTTCTTTATTAAATAAAGCAAAAAAGCGCTCCATAGCAACGATTTGATTTTGTGTTGGAATATGCATTTCTGAGGATAATAGAATTTATAAGCGGCTATAAAATCTCATTCTATGAAATGAGTAAACATCATGCTCGATACTAAATTATTATAATCATCTCCGTTGTTTTCAAATTACATTTAGAATTTTTCCAAAAATTATAAATGTTGAAAAATTGTTTATTCTTCATGTTTCACATGAGAGTTCATCGCGGTTTCTCTGCTTTAGAACTATGCCATCGGTAATATTCTGTGTCTAGTATAGTATTGAAGCATTCGATGAATGTTTTTTTTCCGTACAAAATGTACTGGAACAGTATAGAAATCAGCCCAAAACCGAAAATCTTCCAAGATGTTTTTTATCTGTTTTATGATGATTTTGAGTGAAAAAAATGCATTTGGAGATGCTGTCCGCAAAATTGGTGGTGTATGTATGTCTGTCTGTTGGTGCGATATCTTTTAATAAAAGCATTAGAAACGAATGCAAATTGAATCATGTAATAGCCTGAGTCATACTGAAGAACTAATTAAAATTTTGGAGCATAAGACCCAATAGAAATTTTTTTTACGGCCATTACAGTTTTCGTATCTCAGCCAGATTTTTTTTTCCAATTTTTATTTTTTGTTTTAAGATTTCCTTTTTTTCACAAAAACTTGTATTTTTTTTACAAAAATATCACATTCCAAAAAAAAATGTTTTTCCAAAATGTTATTGTTCTTCATTTTAAACCTAGTTTTAAACTGAAATGAGAAAAGGCTGTACGGAAAAGTTGGTTGTCGCATGTGACTAACTTTTTCATATCGTTATGCAAGTTGAAGTACATTAAAAAAAAAATTAAAAAAATTATCGTTGGTCGATTGTCAGCCATTTCAGCCAGTAGTGTTGAAGTCGCATTCATTCCAGGATAGTTTTTATGCACGTGGTTTTCATTCATCGATACGATAAACATAATTTATTACATATGAATCAAATTTATATAATGCCGCGCATGTTTAAGTTGTATATTTCAATTATAGTATAGTCAGATTCTTATGTACATGAATCCAGTAAAAAAAAACTGTACAAAAACAAGTTTGAATTGTGTTCTTTCGTAGGGTTTTTCACAATTCGTTTTAGATCGATAAAACCGAAAAAACGTATGTATGTATCATACAAAATTCGAGGTACTAAATCAAACGAAACAAGAATCGAAATGTTCATGTTTTTGATGTTTAATGAACGTTTCCAAATATTTCCATTTAAAAAAAACTTAGGAGTTTACACGCCGGCAAATTTATGGAACAAAAACGCCAATAGAAATTTCACGGAACGATTTCCAAATAAGTCTAGTCTTTTCAGTTTATCCATGAGCTACGTGTACAATGAATTATTTGATACTGTCAATCGAAAGAAAAGAAATTCATTCGATAGTTTGAAAGATTTATTCGTTAGCGATTTTCAGAATAAATGCAGATGAAAATATGTAACATAATTTCGTTTATTAATATTTTCGCATTGAGATATGGGACAGAGAACATTGCATTTTCCATCAGCTTGGTGATAATTATTTTCGAATCACGGGAAGGCAAGTATTTATCTCGGAATAACGGGCAGTGCGTCGATTTCAGACGAATGGGAAACTAAAAATTGAGCATCAACACTACATTGAGCTCATGCATTTCTTGCAAGTTTCACAAAATTCAACATCTTTTCCTTTTTATTTGTGTCGCTCTTCATTTTCAACGGAATTTTTCCATGTTAGAGACAATTAATTTATTTTCGTCGATGACTAATTACGTATTATTGAACACTCATTCAATACACCTATCGAAAATAAGCTATGTGTTAACCACGATCGATGCAGAGGATGTTTTGAGAAATATAATAAAATTCTGAATAGCTTTTATTTTGCTATGAAAAAAAAACCAAACCACAGAACAAATAATAATGAGACGCACTTCTTGCTTGTCTACACTAATATCAGATACAAAGACAAAGAACTGTATCATGACATATCATAAAGAAAAATTTTCATTGCTTAGACAATTTGGACTCGTTGCTACTTCATAATGTACACAATATAAAAACAATATATGGCAGCCCAACACTGAACAAGCGATGAATTTTTGTTGTAATAGATAATGTTTGTCTCAGTTTACATTCAAAATTGCCAGCAAAACAGAATTGCACATGTTGACCGGCCGATCACTCATCATCAGAACATATAACGACTACAAAACTGTGTGTTGTAACTTTGAATGCGACACATATAAAGTAAAAACAGTTGCGCATACATGTTCGGCCGAAGAGCGCCAAGTTTTTATCAACGGAAAATTATTCACGATGAAAAAGTGGTTTATCAAAAGCATAGAGTTGTAGCAAATAACAGCGAAGACCGAAGACGGAAAGGAAACGCTTGAAGAAAGAGAGAAGAAAAAAAAACGAACGAACGACCGAACGAGAACACGAAAGGTTAGCAAGAAAAGAGAATTCACAAAGAAAATGGAATTTGCTGCTGTGTTGATGATGATGACGAAATAAATAATGATAAAACTTATGGAGAAAAAGTGCTTGGTTGTGAATGGTTTACAGAATTAAATTAGAGAAGGAAAAGATGTTGCGCGCTCAAATGAAAATATAATCGAGAACAGCTAATACTAATCTCACTTTTCTTATTGTTTTTTGTTGCTATTGTTGTTATAGACAATCAATCCCAGCATTTGGGACTCAAAATTATTCAGTGCAAAAAGCACAAAAATGTGCATGAATACATGCAGCCGTAACATGAAATGCGCATTCAAGGAATGTGACGCTTTTCTTTCTTTGTTCATTTTGTTGTTCTGCTCCTTCATAATAGTTTCGAATGTAATTCGAAAACGAAAAATGTACACAGTTCTGGCACATTCCAGAATATGTATTATGAAAAATTATCAGGGTTCCATTCAAACACGGTGATAAATGTTTTGGTTAACATTTTTCGTAGAAAACGTAACGCCTTACCTCACAAATAATTGTTCCTGATTATTCACTCGCCATGACACCACCGTTGCACCTGAAAATAAAGAGAAACCGTTTTTATTTAAAATTGTTTAACAGATTTTAGCGAAATTTATATATCGGGTTTGTCGGATCAGCCCAAAAAAATGACTCAAACAAGTAAACTTAGAATTCAAAATTTTTTTTGTTCGTCAAAGAATTGTTCTATTAAATATTTATCTCGATTTGTGTTTGAATATGCCTGTGTGAGGTTGCTGTGTGTTTCTCAGTTGCTTTGGATTTTAAAAAATATTATTATAAGTAGGCCTGTTGGCTTGAATGACGCTCGAACGCAATGAGTCGTCGGTCAATTTGATTTCGAATGAAATTAAATGCACGGAAATCGCAAAAAGAAAAATAAATCGAAATTTAAATAAGATGAGTTCACTGCGAGATAAAAAATCAATATAAATAAAAAATCATTAATTGCACGTATTTTTTAATTCAATTCGTGCTACGTTTTCATTACAATAATTTTAAAACTTTAAGCGCCAAAAAGAAGGAAAGTAGGAATTCAAGTTACTGGTAGGAATGTGTCTCTGAAAGCAGGAAATTCCTTCCAATTCCTACCCGGATGGCAGGCCTAATTATAAGGTAACGAAAGACATATTCAACATAGATAACGAATACTTCGATTCTGATACCAAAAAAGAACGAATTATAGTTCCTCTCGAATCTTCGTTTTATTCATCTGAATTCTATTTTCAATACAGTCATCAATGAAACAATTTTTCATAAATGTGAATCGGACGCAGATTAGAAAGCCATTCATTTTAGTATGAGTTTTATTAAGAAGTGTTATAAAGCTAGTGAGTGTGATGAGACATGTAAGCCATCTAATCTGAATTAACCGAAAGAATCATTTTTGTTTAGATCACAATGATTTATAATTGCCTCGATACGAGAACCGATAACAATATGACAATATTGAAAATGTTCTGAATGATTGTATCAAAAATATCAATGAACTTTTGACCTTTCGATTTCTCAGTTTTGATTTCCTTTTGAGTTCTCATATGTTTCTTTTTTTTCTCAGCTCTGACGTTTTGGTCGATGAATGATCATATATACATGTCATATTGGTCTTATTTTAAACAACCAGTTCTTTTGTTTTCTACTCCGCAATGTGACAAACTATTCAGTGAATGGCTTTCAAACGATTTTGAATAATGCGATAAAATGTTCTATGAACGTTGGAGTATCATATGCAAAAAGATTAACTCTATATTACTCTTAGACCCTAATTGTTTTCGAATGATTATTTTTTATTGTTTATTTCATCATTCATCATTCATCATTCATCATGCTACGCATAAAGCAGTAAATATCAACTGTGTATTTGAACTCATATTGACTGATATGTTTGCATTTCGAAGGTCAGAATTCACCCAAGTCCGATTACTTATCTTTTTTTATGGGAATTTAGTTAAAAAATGAAAAATGAGAGAGCTATTTATATGTAATGAACTGTGAGCTAGCGATTGGTACTCACACCTCGAGTTGATTGATACATAGTAATTCAATTCATTGTTATTGAATTGTAAATTGGAAAATCTAAATTTATTCCGGTTTGGATATTTGGGAACAGACCTCAATATGTCCCATTAATTTGCTAGCTTTATTCTCATTTGTTCTTATGATGACGTTTCGATTTATTAAATTTTTTCCCATTGATAATTTGTTTGACATTGAATGAAACATCTTCAACCGCCAACTAAACGAAGCATTAAATAAAACAAAACCATGATTAAGACAACAATCGATCAAACGCTGTACAAATGAATGTCGTTAAATGAAAAACTCCTTATTCTTCAAAGTATTATGTAGAAATATCCAACCGACTGACTATGTCTCACGATGGAATGAATTGAGAATTTCGATTTTGTAATTGTGTGTGCAAGAAATTATTTCGAGTGTATCGTTGTCGTTAGCAGTGAATGCTTTTTTTTCTGCATATGAATGAATCTAATCACAAAAAAACCGACATTATTATTACAGTTGACGAGTACAATTTGGTTTGAGCTGTGAAACGAAACATTGCATACATCGACACTATTCACTAAGAACTTTATTTACGCGCACGTAAATGAAATATTGAAATATACATATCCTACTGTCTACCATCCAGTACATACGTATATTCAGTATCCAGTAATGCTATCGTTTTTTTCACATCTAATTTTACATTAGCTTCTGCATTTTTTTTTTTCTAAAAGCACACGTATATACATATATACAATTCGTTTATCTATAACATTGTACTGTATACTGTGTATATAAATTCGATGTTCGGTCACCAGCGAATGTAAAATGTAGTGCAAATTTTGTTTGCGAATACAGAGTTTTCTATTATAGCTTTATAATAATACTAATAATAATAATAATAATAATTGAATCCGTGCTCTCATTCCCTTTCCACCGCTTGCTGGTATCATTTTGTCTTTTTTCATTCGCAAATTTTTGGATTTTAATTTTATTTTCCGAATCGTCAACTTATGCATTTTATTGGTGACCATTATTTACTGATTAATGACTATTATTCTCAAAATTGTCCAGTCAAACTATATTCCATAAATGAAAAATGCGATGAATGTGTCATGAATGTGAAATGAATGATTATTCAATATGCAAATATATGAGTGAAGTTTTTTCGTGAACTGCATACAGTCCATAACGTGTGAGCCAATTAGAAGATCTTGTCACTGGATTCATTCTTGTATCGAGACAAGTGAAATCTCCCTTACCATGCAAATTAACCGTACAGGTTGTATTGTTCCCACGATCTAATACCACCACGCTTGTAGCTGCAGCCATTCTATTTTTTCGTCTATCCTCAATTTATAAAAAACGAATTTCGCTGAAAAAAAAAAACTTATCTTCTTTCACTGGATTGGCTTGAAAAATCAAAAATATACTTTTTTGCTGATTGTGCCACACTAAGATTATGTTAATTCAATGTATTGTATAATAAAGTTAAATCAAACGGCGTCGCTTGCCGTGTAATTTCTTCAAATCTTATTTAACCTAAACTTTATAATTGGGATTGGTACATTCGAATGATTATGAGGGGAAAAAAAATTTGAATAAAAAACTCAGACAATTAGTATTTTTTTCGCGTTCATTGAAACTTTGAATTTAGCTAATTTGATCAATAAATACGTCTGTTCAGAGTGAATGGCGTTTTCGAACTGTGCCTGCACTATTCGCTTCTATTTTCTTTCTGTTCTGTTTCTCAATCACAAGATAAAAGTCCATCGGCAAAAGCCGAACCACGAAGTTTTTTTGTTATGACTTTTGTATGAAATAAAAAAACCGCCTGAAAACGTTCTCGGCTGTCATCGTGAATTATTTATGTATTCTTCAATGTTATCAAAGTATTAAACGCACTTTATCATTTTGTAGAATTGAACCGCTTACGGACAACATCACTTTTGACTAGTGAATCGATGCTTTTAAATTTTACAATTAAGCGCAATATTGACTCATTGAATTTCTTTGAAAATCATTTCTAATTGGAATAATAGTTAAATAACTGATTCAGGTGGAATATGGAAAGAGTTCTAACAGTTCGATTCGAAAGAAATAGTACTGAGAATGTACAACAGATGGCATTCGAAACGAATACAATTTTGAAAACATTTTACATTTCACAACAATCAGTAAATCTTTTTATTTTGTCTTCAGCACTATACTGCTGAATATGACCAATTTAGATATTTCAAAAAATATTCGAAAATATTTCAAGTTAAACAGTATTAATGGAACCGATCGAATTGTCGAGCAACATTCCAGTTGTCATATGACAGTGTTCCTTCTGTCAATACAATGATAGGTCAAAGTATGACTGTGCGAGGTTCGCTGCTATCAAGTTCCCAATTTTTTTTAAATAGAATGTTGCCTACATTATTCAATTTAGATTGAAAGAAAAGAATGTCCCGAACATTGAAACAGTTATGGAAGAACTCTTCCAGTCTAATAATTTTGGGAAGAAGCAATGACACCAAACTGAATAACTTCAATTACAAGGTGAAATTCTAACATTTACCCACAAATATACCTATATATGAACTTAACTAACGAAAATGTTTTGCTTTCAAGGTATTAACTTTGGAACGTCCATCAAAATCGTCATATCCAGGTGCGATTGTGTTTCCAGGTGGCGTATGCGAACAAGTGGATCAAGTTGAAGATTGGTTGAAGTTCTTCAAAAAATTTGGTATTGATGATGCCAAATTCAAGTCTATTACTAAATCATGCACGAATCGTTCCTTTATTTTCAAGCAAAGTCCAGACACAATTAATAAGTAATTTCGTGTCCTGGTATTGTTGGAATTTAAAAAATAAAATAAAATGATGTATTTGTAGAGACATTTCCCTTCGAATTACCGCTATTCGTGAAACATTTGAAGAGCTAGGCATTTTAATCTGCAAAAATAAGGAGCAATTGAATGATTCGACCTTGTTTTCACATTTATTGCAGAGTTTTGACGTCGAGTATTGGCAAAAGAAGGTAATTTATATTATTTATTTTTTGCTCAATTAACAATATTTTAAAAAATCGGTTTCGTAGGTCTACAACGATGCGTCAAATTTTCTTAAACTATGTGAAGAACTTAATGTTATACCTGATCTATGGAGCTTACACGAATGGTCTGTTTGGTTAACACCAACGTTTAAACGACAAAAAAGGTGAACATTGTAACTAATTTTTGGTTGTTCCTAATTGGTATTTTTTTGAAAATAGGTTTGAAACAGTCTTTTATTTGGTTGGTGTGAATAATCAACCGAATATTCAAGTATTAAACAGCGAGGTTCAACGATCATTGGTAACCTTATCATTTCGATCCATTAGTTGGCAAGAAATTTTGATCAATTAAATGTTTTTCCATTTGCATTCTAGTGGCTGACTCCAGGTGAATTACTTGAAGAAAATAAATCCAAAAATATATGGCTCCCTCCGCCACAATTGTACGAGTTATCGCGACTGAACAATGAAATTAATATCGACCAAATAGTTCAGTTCGCCAGACAGCGTGACACAAATTCAACAACAACACTTATCTTCCCAATTCATTTTCATACATCTGATGGTATAATCGCTTGTTACCCCGGCGACGACTTTTATCCAAAAAATCCGAACTATTTTACAACGGAACACGATTTAGAACAATATGCCGATAATACTTGTGAGGAATGTAGAAAAATGGCGAAAAATTTAAACAGAGCTGAATCGAAATCATTGCAAGATGTTCAAATTTGGCACACAATTGAATCATCCGATAAACATCTTAGTCCACAAAAGCGGCCACCATCTAAACTTTGATTAATGTAATTTCGTTTTTGGAACTTTCCACTTTGTTGTTTTTGTTATTATTGTTTTTCCAATAAATTTGAAAATTTGCAAGTATGAAAACGAAAATGTTACCATTTGAATAGGTTTTGAATATTCGAAACACTTATTTGCATGCTCTTGCATGCAGTCACTAAAGAATTATGGTTCCGTAGTAAAATTGTTGCGATGTTAAAATATTTTGTCTTAGGATAGAGTTCAATGATCCAACTGAGTTTCGTGTGATTCTGAAATTCGATTTGAAATCGCATTGTGCTTAAGTGACAATTATTATCACTTGCGGTATTAACGATAAATAATTCGTTTGCAGTTGTCGTTTCTAGCAACAGATCAAAACCATATTTTAGGACCCTTTTCATTTTTAGTTAATGAAATGTCTATTTAGCTCGGTAGAATACAAGTCCGACGTTTTTCAAATGCACTATCATGACAAAATTTTAATTTTGAATTTGGAAATGAATGAAACAGATGTTCATTTCGTTCTTATTCGATTTATCCAGCTTTATCTTTTCCATATTTCCAGTACCAAGAGTGTACAAATCTCTTAACAACATTTGTTATCCACTTTAATCAATATTGGTTGTTTACAAAGGACATCAACACGGGTCAGTGATATTTCGTTTTGAATAAAATTTAAAACGAAAATGAATTAAAGAGGTAACCGAATGAAAGTTTATGGTCTATGAGCCAGGATTCATGGCACGATGCTAATGAGCTTCGGAGCGTGTTCAATGTTCATATCATGTTTACTCGCAGCTCAGTTGATGCAGTGTGCACAATGCATATGTTTATTTTAAAAATAATATACAAACAGGCCATGCAAAAAATGCTCTTACATTATTTCGATTAATTAATATAAAGGCAATCGATAGGTATTAAGCGAACGGTTTGAAGTCACAATGAAGGTTTCTTTATAGATTTGCTTTGCAGTTTCATTGCATGCCTTATCTCTTACAACAAAAGGATCTATGTAACAAATTTATAAAACTGAAAAAAATTCTTACGAAAAGTCTTCAGATTGAATTAAAGCAGTGAACATTTTACGACATTCAAGCAAAATAGATTTCATTGTTGTCAGTTATTGACAAATTAAAAGTCCATTAAAATCGAATTGACTTTTGAAGCCAGTTTCAATGATATACTCATGTGGAAAAACCACAAACCGTTCTGAAATGAATGCGGTAAGCCCTTTGCTATCCAAATCCGATTGTTGTTAGCTGTCATTTAATTCAATTGCTATAGGGGCGATGCAAATTATAAACGTGTCCTCATAAATGTTCTCGTTTATTGTTATTCACTGTGCACTGTGCACTGTGAACTGTGAGTTTACTTGTATCAAATCCCCATCATTGGGTTGAGTGTTAGCGATACGTTTTGATTCATCGCTGTACGCATCCATTGAAATTTCTATCACCCTCTATATTCTGTCAAAATTTCCCTTTTATATAGAACGTGAATAGAATAAAGAGAATTTTACCTGCTTTTTGTAACAACCGACAATACCACTTACACTCTATGTTAAGCAAATCACGAATCACATCAGCGAAAATCTTGTATAATCAATTGTTCTTTAATCATCATCAGTCGGGGCATTGATTTAATGCTCGGTATGATCGGTTCGTTCATTCAAATTGGATGTGCATCAATCGGTGTTCAAATACTATGTATTTTGCAGGCAACTGGATGGAACAAATGAGAATCCTTTCATTCGGGAGCAACGAATCATTTTTTAGCGGGGTGAAATAAATCAAACAAATCGTGAAAAACCACGGGTGTCGCGTGCATTGAAGTACCAAAATAGCTCGGGTTGAGTGATTGATAAAAAAATGAAATAAAACGTTTGCCTTTATAGAGTGAATTGAGGCAAATACACATGATTTCGTTTGCTCTAATTCGTTTAGAATGATGCCGGTTTGCTGACATCTGATATTAGTAGCGGTTCATTAGATTCTTGTTGAGAACATTATCGACTCAGTGTAAATATATGCGTAATGCATGCGGTTTCATCATGGCCCAGTAGAGTTATGCATTGCAACTTGAAGTATAGGGTTTTTACTTCCTCATTTCCTTATCAAAGTATTATCAATTTTTGGGGATATTTTTTATTTGTATATTGACATCAGTCCCTCATCGAAGAAAAGAT
Source organism: Mayetiola destructor (assembly GCA_000149185.1). Classification (NCBI taxonomy): domain Eukaryota; kingdom Metazoa; phylum Arthropoda; class Insecta; order Diptera; family Cecidomyiidae; genus Mayetiola; species Mayetiola destructor. Next base: position 1,202,583 of record GL501433.1, read on the forward strand.
AGAGAGAGTGTCAATTCTCGTCTTCAGAAGTTGTTAACATTCGAGATTCAAATTTACAATGTGATGCTCGTGAGGAAGTTGAAATCTCAATGTGGATAATCTTGCTTCGAAAGTTTGGGTTGAAAACAGCGATATCTAATGTTCGATTTGAATCTTAATAAAAGAAAATTTTTGCCTTATTATGTAGATAAAACGAAAGTTGCCTTATTCGATTGAAAACGAAAACTTTATGCCAGTCTTTTTACAATGTTAACTGAGATGTTATGAGCTTATTTTGAGTTTACAATTCATTATCTTAGAGCTAGCAAACACGTCCAAACTACTTGTCAACATGATTAGAACAATGTAAAATTATTTATTTATGAGCACCAAGCATTGACAATGCTCGAGCTCTTAACTCCTGAATGAAGTCGTTATTTTTTCATTTCTAAATATTTATTCTGACTGTGTCATCAGAACATGATGTTAAGCAGTGGATATCAATGAATAGTAAATAGTGAATAGTCTCTACATTTATCTTCTGAAACAGATCAGGGTAACATCGATTGCAATTCGATTTTTTGAAACGACGTGAATTGGTTTGATTATTCGACGCGATTGAACAAAATCATATTGACAAACCATGAACGGATGCATCAAGTTTACACTGCCAATGCAAAATATTACCAATAAGGGTACAGCAATTTTATTACATTTCCGAATGGAATCGTAAATATTCTTCATATAAATGTGAATTGAATAAAGGCGGATCCAATACACTATGTCACAGTCTTGTTCCATTAAATTTGTCTTCTGTGGAAAACGCTAGCAGCAAATATTCTCTTGGAAAAAGAATGGGAAAAAATTACGAGCGTTCATTCGAGCAATTTGTATTACTGCTGTTTCGAGATGTCACCTTTACTTGCAGCAATTGCTTGATGTGTTAACACAATCAAGCTTTAAAATCGTTTTGCAATTTTTTGTTCCCGGCTTTAAACATAGTAACTCCACTCCAATCGGGCTGAAACTTTGACGGTAGATTCGTCCCAAAGTCTAGTTGTCGCATGTTATAATTCTAATGGGTTAAAACCCATTGGTTACCAAGTTATGGGTCCAAATGTTTTTCTTCACACAGACGTTTTTATCATTTCAAGTGACTATAAAATGGGATTGGAGGATACGCCACTTGTCAAATCATCACAGATGATAGAGCTTGATCTGTTCTATCAACTGTCAAAAGCCGAAGGCTATTAGGATCGATTAAAATGGTGGCGTACTCATTTCAGTGAACAGAATCGTCAAAATTATGATTTATTTTCAAATTCAAAGATCAATAGCCAGGAGCGGAGTGATCCCAGGGAAGTGAAAATTTCACACCTAGTATATTTTCAGACGAGCTATCAACTGTCTATAAGGATGGGTCGATAATACTGGTCTGCCGGGTACCTGTATTGTACCAATCTACAATTCAAAGAAATTTCTCTTATTCAAATGCGCAAGTTCAAGTGACTATTAAATGGGATTGGAGGATACGCCACCTGTCAAATCATCACAGATGATAGAGCTTGATGTGTTCTATCAACTGTCAAAAGCCGAAGGCTATTAGGATCGATTAAAATGGTGGCGTACCCATTTCAGTGGAACAGAATCGTCAAAATTATGGATTTTAATGAAATTCAAAGGTCAATAGCCAGGAGCGGAGTGGTCCTAGGGACGTGAAAATTTTACACATAACATATTTTCAGACGAGCTATCAACTGTCTATAAGGATGGGTCGATAAAACCGATCTACCGGTTAGCTGTAGTGTACCAAACTACAATTCATAGGATTTTCTCATATTCAAATGCTCAAATTCAAATGACTATAAAATGGGATTGGAGTATATGCCACCGGTGGATTCACCATATTTGGTGGAGCTATATGTACTCTATCGACTGGTTTCAGCTATTGGTCAATTTAGGTCAATATAAATGGGGCGTGCCCATTTTACTGAAACAAATCGTCAAAATTATGAGTTTTAATGAAATTTAACGATAAATAGTCAGGGAGACGTGAAAATTTCACACATACATCGGAGAATTTTAAGTTTTTTTTTTTATAGGCGACATTACTATAACTCAAAAGTTCAACACATCAAGCATTCTGTCAATTAATTGGCAGTGTATTTATTTTCGAAATGTTCGACAAAACAAATTGGCATAGAATTAAGTCATCGAAAGATGAAGAGAAAAAACAAATGGAAAAAGAATCTCGAAAGCCGAGGGAATAACAAAGTTCTATGTGATTACTGTTAACTTCGGTTAAATAAACACGCAAACCATAATATTCTTACACTTGTGTTTACATTTTGTTTCGAGGAATTCTCGAATTGAGTAAATTTATAAGCTGTTAAGAAATTCCGTTCTTTATGCACAGTTGGCGATTCCATTCTTATTGAGAAAATTATGAGCAATCAGATAAGGGTTGCAGGTTGCATAAATATGTATTTATGCCATTTGACATTAGACCTAGTGGTTAGGGTTGCAAAGTGAAACAATTATTGTTAATAATTTATTATTATGATTGTTGAATGTTTCAAATGAAGGTGTGTGCATTGAGCATAGTTTAATTTAAAGTAATGATTATCATTGCGTTATAATACCTTCTTGCATAGACTTTTCGCGAACAAATTACCCACTTTAATTAATAATAATTTAATCCATTGACCTTTGCAACGCATTTTTTTTTATTAAATTTTCTGATTTTATTTGTTCAAACCCTTTTATCATATTTATACTGTATGAGTAAAAAATGTAAACAACCTTGTTTGTTAGTTTTGAGCAAGTTGCGAGCATCCATGCAAACAAAACAAAATTTTTATTCTTGGTCTGATATAATTGTAAGAGACTTAGGGATTCATTTTTATTGTGGCTCATTATTATTGTTTTCATATAATAAATACAACAAGCGGAAAAATTGTTGTTGATCCAAATTAAACTTGCGCAAGTATAATTAATTCAATCTATAGAACAGCTTTATTTTCCAGAAAAATAAATATATGGTGGCCATATATCCAGTAGCAAAGAATCAAATACTCATTGTATTCTTAAGAATCATGCCTTTCGCAAAAGATAAAGTTATTTAAAATGACTGGTGTCTTATTTCATTAGTCTATCTAGCCTGCGTATAAAATATTCAAGTAGAGTCAAACTCTAATTCGTCCGAATGAATTATCCAATCGGTGCCTGTGCAATACAAGCTTCCAGATAAAAACGGTTATATCTTATTCAAATTTCACTTAAACACGTTTCCGTATAAATATAATTTCACCATGAACCATGGAGAACACATAAAATTAAACCACAAAAAAAAAAATGGAACGTCTACCAATTGCAGAGAAATCGCCTTCACCTATTACTCGAAATTATTATTATGTAAGATTATTATTCCCTCGTTTGTGCAAGTGATTATTATGTATTATTATTTGAATGATATCGCCTTTTCCATTTTTTTTTTCGATGGTCTAATTATTTATTTCATTATTCTATAATTCGAATGAAGAGTCGCGAGAAAATGAACTTTCTTCGCTTGTATTCGCTATTTCAAATGAACGTAAATCAGAATTTAGGACATTTTCCAAATTAAAATATCTCATGACAACCATTTAGCGAGACAAATTTATGCGTTGACTGTGTAATACGGCACGCGCAACGTAAGTGTGTATCTCAAAACACGAACCTGACGACTTATGAATGATATTTATAATATGAATATTTCATATTTCACGATTGTTAGATATCCAATTTAAAGATGCTTTTACATTGCTTTGAATTCGCATACGATGAGCTGGGGAAAGTCAACACATTATCAATTTTCGAATCATTTTTGATATGTTCGTGTTTCAATCAACTGTTCCACACACTTTGAACCAGAGTCACGTTCCAAAAATCCGGGTTTGAATGTATTCTCCTGTTTTAAGGCTGATATGATATCATTTACATAGTGGTAGCACTAAATCAGCATACAAATAGTGATGCCCAGTAGGCATTGCCGATCAGATCAATAGTCTTAGACCGTCATATCCAAATAATAGGTATTCCATCAACTATTACTGTTGCATAGAACAACAGTAAATTGGCATCAAATAATTACTATACATGTTGCAAAAATCCTTCGCCTGAAACGTGGGTTTAAAAAGCCGATTATCACACAATTTTCAATGAAACCATAGCTTGTTTTGTTCGTTCTATATTCTCATATAGAAATAAACATGAAATAAATGGAAAAAGTGAAATGGAGAAAATAACAAAACATTGCAAATGCTTTCAATTAATATAAATATATTTGTAACATAATCAGACGTCGCTATCGGTGATTGTTAAATGAATTGGCTACATAGGTTGAATGAATTTACGAATCTGTGTGGCAATGATGCTATTATCGATGCTTTGTATAATAATAAATAATTCATTGTGTGTCACATTACCTAATGATCATATAGCACATAATAATTTATCGGTATTTTCTATTGAAATGTAAACGATAGTAATATGCAGACCTCCATACACATTTCAACGAAAGCGACACATGAACACATAAACGATGCGTAATGTGTGGCGATTGGATCACGTTTGTATAAATATCGCTTCCGCTAGAATAACAAATGTAACCTGATACATTCATTTAGTGAATTCATTACGCTAATTTCATCTTCTGGTCAATGTTTGCTGCTTGCATCGTATCGCATTTTTCGAATCTTAATCGTTTCGATTTATGCATGCAGTTTGTTCAACAAAATGTGTACAATGCACAGTGTCCAGAGGCATGGCTCATTCTACTATAAGATACATTTTATTATTGCATCAATTTATGGTGGCGAAGATACATTTTTTCCTAGCATTTGCTTCCATTCTTTTGATTTGATTTTGAATAAAAGTCAAAAGAGGAGATCTCAATTCACAAGGGATAGTTTATCGTAGTTTTTCATTTTACCTCATATTCACATGACTTCCTTTCATCTGGTCAAACCAAATGCTGAATATCCAAATCGCCTGTTTCGAATCACCATTCAGCCCTCGTCCGAAGCTCTCTCTCTCTCTCTCTATCTTTCACACACACATTCTTTTTATCATCTATCCCTTATTATTACAAATCGAACGCAATGAAATCTATTTTTATGCCTTGAAAAATCGAATGTGCACAATAATATCATCATCATCAATGTCAATGTCGTCCAATGCTATACTCCACTGAAATCAAATCAAACAAATGGAGCCGTTTAAGATATCGAGAAATACATTCAAATGATGCAATCGATTGAAATGACGGCAAATTTAAGCATGAACGGAGGAGTCGTTCGAAGATTTGTGGCCGTTAAAAAGCGAAAGAAATCAAATTTTGGTGGTCAGAATTGGAAATCACAAAATGAACTTCGGATGGCTATCTCGAGGAATTAAAGGCATTAGATAAAAGCGCCGTGATTCGATGCGTGTAATTTTATTGCTCCATTATTACTCGATCCATACCGTCAACCAATGTACATACATGTTTTCATATTGATTTCTTTTTTCTTTGGCTTCAAATGAGTCAACATTCTACATATTATAATAGTTGGAACAGTGACCGTTTCGGATGATTTCGATAATCGCACACTGTAATAAGATCAAAGTTCCTTTAAAAAAGGATTTCTCTTTTTCGTTTTGAGATGCCGTTAGTTAGAAAGAAAAAAAAAAGCACCAAATGGTTGAATTCATGAATCTTGAGCATGTGATTACAAAAGTCAATCAAGCATTTGACAATGATTGCCTTTGTTTCTGTAAAAAGTGAGTCGTGAAATCCGTTTAATTCGAATGGGAGGTGAGAAATATGTCAATGACAAACCCATTCAAACGTTTAACGTTGCCAAGTGTAAGTGTAAAATTCTTTTTGTTTTTGCTATGTCACATATCATCGTTCAGTTTTATTTTCATTTTTTTAGTCGAGCAACTCCTTTCCAGTAAATTATATTTCAAATTGACACGTGTTTGAGCAATGTTGCAGCATGTTAGGTCAAGTGTAAAACGATATGGCATGGTATGATTCGCTTTAACGATTGAATTGTATAAAAATCCGAATCGAAAATTTGATGGAATTCAACTAAAATCAAAGACAACTCTGAAAATACTCATTTTCAACTCAATACGTATTTCTTCGCTGAAATTTTCCAAAAACAAAAAACGAAACGACAAATACGGAAGTGATTCAACCTAAATTTATGTTAACGCTCATACCGTTTACCATTCATGAACAAAAGATGTATGGAGGGTGAACTCTGAATAAAGAGGGGACTGTGTGGTAAAGGGAAAATCTATAGATTATTTAGTTAGGCAATAATTTACAACAACTTGTGATTTTTGTTTTTGTTATTGGATTCAGACGACCTTTTTGTGTGAGCTAACAGTAATGTAAGCAAATTGAATTCCTTCATTGCTGGAAAATAGCTTCAATTATGAACAATATTTTGCGAGACTGAATATTTTTTTTTTCGTAAGAATTTAATTTGAAAACACGTTATATGGATGAAATTTCAATCGTTAGTGCTGAATTTTGAATGAATATTTCATATTTGAAATTTGATGACATGTGATGCAAAGTACTTTTGAATTTTTTGCCTTGGCCTGCAATTCGCTGCGAATGTTCTTTTTTTATTTCATGTTTTTTTTTTTATTAAAAAAAAACAGTCTCTACCTTCGTCGTCATTCAGGTTTTAAAATCGGATATACGAATGTTTGTTAAACTTCTTTTAGTTTCCTCTGAATGAAAGATTATAGTTTTGCTGAAATGGCGCATTGTTTACGATCCATCTGTTTCGTGGAACGAAAACGGTTCATTATGAATATTGCGAAATCCATTCAATTGAATTGAACAAACAAACGAACAAAAATATTTTGAAATGAAATACTGCTTGCTCAAGAGAACTCATCTGCGAAGTATATCATTTTCGAATACAAGCTACGCAGTGACAAATGGACAGTAAACATTAGTAAAAGTATAAATTGCATAAAATAGCTTGGTTGTATTACCTCTTTCTCTGATAACGCCATATATTCATAACGCCTCGGTTGCTTTCATATTCCGATCCATTTAACATGACCGATGGACAGAGGATGAAATCATGGATGTTTCTCAAATTCTAAATGGCCTAAAAAGTAATGCATTATCCGATGCTCTTTTTTTTTTAATCATCAATGTGTCTTTTTACATGTGCACGAAGGGCTATTTATCTATTGCCTGCTAAATTTTTGAAATGTTTATTTTTTGGAAAGAATTTAATCAGAAAAGTAGATAAACTTTATAGACAATTTTGATTTAATCGTATAAAACTTTGTTGCATATAAAGTTTTATACATCTTCATTCACACTTCACGTTGGTTCAGTCGATGGTTCATTATTTATATGTCATAGTGAAACATAAATTATACATTTTTACATCGCGTTAACAACTTGCTTATATATTTGCGCGTTCAGAGGGATGAATTGGAATAAAGTTTTCGCTTAATGAAGTTTATTGTATGTCTATTGTACATTCTACACCACAAACCATGAATCAGAAGAAATTCACCATTTCATCGGATTTATATCCGCTACCCCACAATATTAATTACTGAACAGCTAATTGAAGTGGAATTAATTCAAAAGAGAGAGTTCCATTTCTAAAAAATCATTCGATAATATTTGATTGAAAAGAGCGAATACTGTTGAAGTGATAAGATTGAATAAATGCAAATCATCGTTATGAGCAACGCTTAGTTGGTGAAATAAAATTCAAAGGATGGCTTTTTATTTGATATTCATAATTTTTTTTATTTATGAAATAGATTTAACTGAATTTTAACCTTAATTTTCTCGATCTACTAAGCACATTTTTATTGGTATTGTTGTTGTGGCGAACTTAGACCAAATATTCCACTGCCACTCTGATTAGTGCTCTGTGATGGATCTCCTAGTACCGCTGGATCTTCTGTTGGTGGCATTGGATTTTTGAATTGTTCTGCTGATAATCGTGTAAACAGAATTCCAACCCCTTCGATCAATGCTAACAAAACACCACCAATGACAGCACTTCCGGCCATTGCAGGCACACCTAATAAAAGCATTTACGAATTACATTATAAATTATTTGCAAATGGTGAAAAAAAAAAATCTGAAATTAATCATTTGAATAAAAGGCTACGAACCATTTCGCGCCGCTAAAATACCACCAGTGGCAGCCCCGCTTATTATTGAATTCCAAGGATCTTCTTTTTTACGAAAATGAACTAATGTGCAATCAATTGTGCTAAACATACCGCCCCATACAGCAAAATTACCGGCAATTATCGGTGAACGCTGTTTTATCGCTGCTAAACTTCCGATCTAAAAATTCAAATAATATACAGAATTTACAGATTTTTTCAGCGTTCATCATTAACGATAGTTTTCACTTCAATAATAATAATAATGTCACTTTCTCCTACCATTCGTCTGCTGAAGCCAGATGGTGCGTTTCGAAAACCTTTAATAGCCTGAAATACACCACCACCAATACATCCCATAGCAAAAGCACCACCGCAATCATCAACAATGCGATAAGGGCATGGTTCACGTGCGTATTCCTCCATTGTGATTTTGTTTGTATTTTTACAATATTACTAGCTGCAATTCAAAAGAGATAAACAAATTATTTATTGGAATCATTTCACATTCTCGACGATGAACTTTGATTCAATGTTAAATGAGAAAATTGACCCGTATTTTTTTTTTTTTCGTAAAATACGCATTTCTAAATGATTTGAATTAATGATATCACCTTCAAATCAATTGATAAAATGTTTCAAATTTTGAATTGGTGTCAACTGTGAACACACATTGAACCACATGGCTATTCTTACCACAGATATCAATAAATAGAAACTAATAAAAAATAAACTTTAATAATTCAATGGTCTATTTAATTATTAATTTTCCTTGTGCGAACGAATACACATTGGAAATTTCTTGATAGAATTGTGTAATTGGAACTATGACATGCGCTTGCGTTATTTGACAGCTGTCAAAAACAGAGAAATGTTTAAAGTCTTACCACAATCGAAGTAAAACAATAAAAGTGTTACCACAGTAGTTTGAATCGTGGTAAACAAAACTGATGCTACGCAAATAATATAAATAATACTTACATTTTCCCATATTAAGTTTATGGATAATCCGAAATTATGAGCCGCAAACAGTATATCATATCGAACGTAATTTACATGCTTAATGCAAAAATATTACACATTTAAATATCACACAATGACAATCTGTATGTGATCGGCCGCTTAATACGTTGACAAATTTGAAGTCTGTGTAAACAAAAGGTTGCATAAATTTTAATATGAACCACTTGATATTGAATAACAGCCAAATGGAACAATGCAACCGAATTTCACTCCATATCACAGTGTCACATAATCGTTGCTTTTTTCTACCGTTAATCGTTTATCTACTTTTGTTGACTTTTTTCTTTTCCGCATGTGATTCAAATTCTGAGACGCGGTGGACTGAGGACTGACTGTGAGCAATACAACACAACTTATAAATTGTTATTGAGGCTCTCTCGACATAATGTATGCGAAACAGTTGAACATTGAAGACTGAATACATTGATTTACATTTTGAGTGGTTGTTTCAAGAGCATGGTAAATTTTTATTATTTATCTGAGCACGTACTTGTTTTTATTGAATTTTAATTCTGCTCTCGATGATTGACGAGCCATTTTTACCCAACAGTTTATGCTCGCAGCTCACATTCAGATAGTCATTTGAATAGCTTAGGCACAAGGTAATATGTACATATATTTTTAAATCATCAACAACGAAATTCTTTCCGAATAAAAAATGCGTTCGAATTGAGAATCGTAAGAGAAAAAGAAAGAAATTTCGCCCGTTTCAATCAATTCACACATGAAAAACATATATTTAGTGTGTTTAGTTTCGAGGACATTTGTCACCGTTAATAAAATCCATCGTCCACACTCATCCAGTTAATCAGTTGTCTTCGATTCAATCATCAACACTCCGCACCATGTCACATTCATTCATGTTTATGCTCACGTACCCAACGAATATCCAATTCGGTAGAAATGTGATTGGCAAATATGTAAGAACTGAAGATTTTCTATTTTATTTGGGTATGTGCGTTGATTGGCCGGAATACACAATTTTATTAGTGTCATCGAGTCCATCAATCCATTGTTCAGGACTCTTCTTTTTTGCAAAAGTTATTATGCAACTCTCGTAGGTAAATAAAAAAGAAAAATAACAAAAGTATTGAAGGGAAAACTCAGTTGTAAATTTGATCAACAAAATTTAGTGGATAGTGGCTATTCTTGTATTCTGAATGACACTATGATTCCGTGCATTCCAAATCTATATCGTTTTCGTAATCCGATAAATTGGAACTCGTTATATTGATGAGCTAAATGTTTTATCACTTTATTACCATGGGTCCAGTGTTTTTTATCCAATGCAATACTTATTTCATTGCTTCTCGCTGGTTTTTTATACCCGTTGTCGAACATTGTTATTATTTTGCGATGCAATTTTTTCCATTTTGTTTGTGCTCCGCACTATGATACCGAAATATCTAACAATGAAAGATATTTAAGGGTGCGAATTTCCCATCGCCGAAACGAATGATAATAACAATCAACGATTGAGGTGTTCTATCTGTACGTGACTATGGGTTACAGATTATTTTATAAATAATAGGCCAACATTCAGGATATAGCATTATAACATAGAATCCTTTCATTCAACACCGAACACAAACTTGATTCGAACAAATTGCGTTAGTTTGATTGATAACCTTACTCTCTCTTATAGCCAAGATATTATCATTTCCGATATATTATTATTATTATTATTATTCAATGAAAACCTGTACGCTAAGAAATTGAACATATTTTTTGACTTTCTTAGCTCAACCGATAAATTGTTCACAAAACTTTGCTCATATTAAATAGATTATATCTAAAGAAGCACGACCATTCAGTTTCAGAACAATTCATAGCTTTCGTCTCATTGCAAACGGAGGGGAAAAGAACACTAAGGCAAACGCGTGGGGCTATAGTTAATAAATCATTTCAGTTTATAGAATTCGTATTAGTCTCGGATTGTGTAAGTTTTTTGCCAAACAAGTTTTCAATTTATTGTGTTTTCTTTCTGCACTTGAAATCAAATTACAGCCATGAAACTAAATGCTTGATTTATCCATATAAGAAGTTTAGAATAAGTTTCACTACAATGACCTTTGATTTAGAAAATAAATGTGGATTCCACAATTTGTGAATATACCATAAAGATATAATCGCAAAATTGTCTTGCAAACGGGAATATGTTTTTGTAGTGCGCGAAATTGATCAAGTATTCAATGGCTGCGATAGGACTCATTTTTTCTCAACCTCTGCACATCTCCAGTTAGAATGGAAAATATTGGTATAGAAATGAAATCATAACGATTCAGGCTGCATATTCAGCCACCATTAAATATAATACGCATCGACATAAGTTTGACGCAACGTGTAACCCTTCTGAAGAAGAGTTAAATTTATTTGAATATGATATTTTGTGTTTGCTGGTGCATGAGAACCGATGTATGAGATGAATAATAAATCAAAATATCGTTTTTCATACCACAAAGTGCATCGGAGCCACGCGCGGAACTAATGATGAAAGCATTCGATGTAACATCCGTAAAATTGAAAAAAGAAGGCCATTGAGTTCGAAAGATCTGGGTAATAGAAAATGGAACCAATTGAAAGTATTGCTTGAGTCTTGGCTAAGTTTATGATCGTGGACGAAGTTTGTAGAATTTTATCATATTTTTCCTAAAAATTCAAAATTATTTTTGGGGAAATTTCATGAGCTGTCAGACCATTGATTGCCATATTGGATGTTTAAAAGGAAAGCATTATAATTTACGACTATATTCGACTGGAATCAACTGTTCTCTTGTGGAATATTTGATTTCACTTGCAATTAATTACCTTACATAATATAAATTGTCTTCCCACTGAGAATAACAGAGAACATTTTCATTTTATATTTTTTTAATTTGTGATTTCGCTGCATGAATGATTTCGATTAGGCTTAATCGTTCAACTTCAATTTTCATAAATAAACGAAAACAGCGAAATCTTCTGGTGCTAAAATAATAGTGGACAGCGCGCAGAATCAGTTATAAGTGGTATGAATATCAACAAAAGAGCAGGATAGAGGAGCGCTCAACAAAAAATAATTCCATATTCCGCATTCACATTTCTATACACAGACAGTCAGATACACAACATTATCAAAATAACCTTTCATTGGATACGCTGATTCAACATCAATGTAATTGTGTACTATTGTATACCTGCCGATGAGATCTCAAGTGAAAACAACATGTTATTTGCCACGCCTCTATCCAATACTATTTCTCATGAACACTCTGACAATATTCCTGTATTTTTTTTTCTTCGTTTTTCTTTTGTTTTTTTTTTGTTGGTATGATATTGGGAGAAGTTCCGCAGTTAATTTCAATTGAAAGTTTTTGTTTCCGTATGTTTGTTTGTTTATTATTTTTTTTTTAATTTTATTTTGTTTCAAATTGTTATTACACGTTGAAATAATCATGTTGAAAAAATATTTATTTTTTTCACTCGAAATATTGTCTGGAAGTGTAATCTTCCGGCTTCCAATCTAATCAGGAGTTAAATACAAACATGGAACAATTGTTCAACAATATCAAAAAGGGCTTGAAAAAACTCTCACATTCACTATAGATTCTATGGAATATCAAAATTATTGATTGGTCCACATATTCTACATTACTTTTCAGTCGTTTTCATTAAATGCCATAACAGCTTTTTCTTCAGAAAACCTTGAACTTCCTTCTGATCAATGTGTAACAATTTTATTCGCACCATAAAAACGTTCTCAGTCAGTCCGAATAAAGCACGGCTATGAATAAAAGTATGTTCTTCAGCACTCTCTCATTTAGCTGCTGATCTTTGCATTATCGAACTGAAGAGCAAAAAGACAAATACCGTACAAACGAACTTTTGCATCAATTGACTACTACACATTACACATTGTTGCAGACACACCAAACAGAACATTTTCATGTCGGACAAATCAATAGCAGACAAATCAGACTGAAAACCCGTCAACCGCTAACGTTGCATATGTAAGCGAATTCCTCGATTATTTGGCTCACTATTTTTACGCTTTTGTTTTAATGTAGAGAAATCACTATGTTTGTACCATCGATTTCCTAAATTCTCTCATTTTAATGGTTTTTCATACGTAAAATCATAATCCATCCATAGATAATTCTTTACGATAATTCAAATTAAATCCAGAATCGATATGATTTACAGCTGCAACATTTAACAACGCCAATCGTCATCTCCACCGAAAATTCATTATTATCAAACAAAACCGCAACAGAGCTACATCGTTGTATGAACATAAAAATAATATGTTACCCTGTGGTTCATATTAAAATACTTTTGATTTCTTATGGTTTGCATAAACATATCATTTCACACAACATACAATACAAATGGTCATCATTGGTCCTGATTCGAATGATAATAAAAGAAGGACAAAGCTGATAAAAAAAGCCAAAAAGAAAAGAAAAAATGGTCGATCTTGATAAACGTGTGCACATAACGATTTGTATCTATTATAACCATGGGCTGCATGTGTAATGTGTATGTCGAAATGTGTGGAAACAGCACATCATAAAATAAATAATAATATGAGCCGAACGAATGAATGTGATCTTGTGTCTCTTGTGCGTACTTATACAGTATTGTTTATTTTTATTATTAGATGATATTAAAAACGGACATATGCACTATAATGCAAAAAAGTGCCGTTCGGAAAATGTTTTTACAAATAATATTGAAGGATAAATGCGTTAAGAAAAAAATAACAAAAGTATTGAAGGGAAAACTCAGTTGTAAATTTGATCAACAAAATTTAGTGGATAGTGGCTATTCTTGTATTCTGAATGACACTATGATTCCGTGCATTCCAAATCTATATCGTTTTCGTAATCCGATAAATTGGAACTCGTTATATTGATGAGCTAAATGTTTTATCACTTTATTACCATGGGTCCAGTGTTTTTTATCCAATGCAATACTTATTTCATTGCTTCTCGCTGGTTTTTTATACCCGTTGTCGAACATTGTTATTATTTTGCGATGCAATTTTTTCCATTTTGTTTGTGCTCCGCACTATGATACCGAAATATCTAACAATGAAAGATATTTAAGGGTGCGAATTTCCCATCGCCGAAACGAATGATAATAACAATCAACGATTGAGGTGTTCTATCTGTACGTGACTATGGGTTACAGATTATTTTATAAATAATAGGCCAACATTCAGGATATAGCATTATAACATAGAATCCTTTCATTCAACACCGAACACAAACTTGATTCGAACAAATTGCGTTAGTTTGATTGATAACCTTACTCTCTCTTATAGCCAAGATATTATCATTTCCGATATATTATTATTATTATTATTATTCAATGAAAACCTGTACGCTAAGAAATTGAACATATTTTTTGACTTTCTTAGCTCAACCGATAAATTGTTCACAAAACTTTGCTCATATTAAATAGATTATATCTAAAGAAGCACGACCATTCAGTTTCAGAACAATTCATAGCTTTCGTCTCATTGCAAACGGAGGGGAAAAGAACACTAAGGCAAACGCGTGGGGCTATAGTTAATAAATCATTTCAGTTTATAGAATTCGTATTAGTCTCGGATTGTGTAAGTTTTTTGCCAAACAAGTTTTCAATTTATTGTGTTTTCTTTCTGCACTTGAAATCAAATTACAGCCATGAAACTAAATGCTTGATTTATCCATATAAGAAGTTTAGAATAAGTTTCACTACAATGACCTTTGATTTAGAAAATAAATGTGGATTCCACAATTTGTGAATATACCATAAAGATATAATCGCAAAATTGTCTTGCAAACGGGAATATGTTTTTGTAGTGCGCGAAATTGATCAAGTATTCAATGGCTGCGATAGGACTCATTTTTTCTCAACCTCTGCACATCTCCAGTTAGAATGGAAAATATTGGTATAGAAATGAAATCATAACGATTCAGGCTGCATATTCAGCCACCATTAAATATAATACGCATCGACATAAGTTTGACGCAACGTGTAACCCTTCTGAAGAAGAGTTAAATTTATTTGAATATGATATTTTGTGTTTGCTGGTGCATGAGAACCGATGTATGAGATGAATAATAAATCAAAATATCGTTTTTCATACCACAAAGTGCATCGGAGCCACGCGCGGAACTAATGATGAAAGCATTCGATGTAACATCCGTAAAATTGAAAAAAGAAGGCCATTGAGTTCGAAAGATCTGGGTAATAGAAAATGGAACCAATTGAAAGTATTGCTTGAGTCTTGGCTAAGTTTATGATCGTGGACGAAGTTTGTAGAATTTTATCATATTTTTCCTAAAAATTCAAAATTATTTTTGGGGAAATTTCATGAGCTGTCAGACCATTGATTGCCATATTGGATGTTTAAAAGGAAAGCATTATAATTTACGACTATATTCGACTGGAATCAACTGTTCTCTTGTGGAATATTTGATTTCACTTGCAATTAATTACCTTACATAATATAAATTGTCTTCCCACTGAGAATAACAGAGAACATTTTCATTTTATATTTTTTTTAATTTGTGATTTCGCTGCATGAATGATTTCGATTAGGCTTAATCGTTCAACTTCAATTTTCATAAATAAACGAAAACAGCGAAATCTTCTGGTGCTAAAATAATAGTGGACAGCGCGCAGAATCAGTTATAAGTGGTATGAATATCAACAAAAGAGCAGGATAGAGGAGCGCTCAACAAAAAATAATTCCATATTCCGCATTCACATTTCTATACACAGACAGTCAGATACACAACATTATCAAAATAACCTTTCATTGGATACGCTGATTCAACATCAATGTAATTGTGTACTATTGTATACCTGCCGATGAGATCTCAAGTGAAAACAACATGTTATTTGCCACGCCTCTATCCAATACTATTTCTCATGAACACTCTGACAATATTCCTGTATTTTTTTTTCTTCGTTTTTCTTTTGTTTTTTTTTTGTTGGTATGATATTGGGAGAAGTTCCGCAGTTAATTTCAATTGAAAGTTTTTGTTTCCGTATGTTTGTTTGTTTATTATTTTTTTTTAATTTTATTTTGTTTCAAATTGTTATTACACGTTGAAATAATCATGTTGAAAAAATATTTATTTTTTTCACTCGAAATATTGTCTGGAAGTGTAATCTTCCGGCTTCCAATCTAATCAGGAGTTAAATACAAACATGGAACAATTGTTCAACAATATCAAAAAGGGCTTGAAAAAACTCTCACATTCACTATAGATTCTATGGAATATCAAAATTATTGATTGGTCCACATATTCTACATTACTTTTCAGTCGTTTTCATTAAATGCCATAACAGCTTTTTCTTCAGAAAACCTTGAACTTCCTTCTGATCAATGTGTAACAATTTTATTCGCACCATAAAAACGTTCTCAGTCAGTCCGAATAAAGCACGGCTATGAATAAAAGTATGTTCTTCAGCACTCTCTCATTTAGCTGCTGATCTTTGCATTATCGAACTGAAGAGCAAAAAGACAAATACCGTACAAACGAACTTTTGCATCAATTGACTACTACACATTACACATTGTTGCAGACACACCAAACAGAACATTTTCATGTCGGACAAATCAATAGCAGACAAATCAGACTGAAAACCCGTCAACCGCTAACGTTGCATATGTAAGCGAATTCCTCGATTATTTGGCTCACTATTTTTACGCTTTTGTTTTAATGTAGAGAAATCACTATGTTTGTACCATCGATTTCCTAAATTCTCTCATTTTAATGGTTTTTCATACGTAAAATCATAATCCATCCATAGATAATTCTTTACGATAATTCAAATTAAATCCAGAATCGATATGATTTACAGCTGCAACATTTAACAACGCCAATCGTCATCTCCACCGAAAATTCATTATTATCAAACAAAACCGCAACAGAGCTACATCGTTGTATGAACATAAAAATAATATGTTACCCTGTGGTTCATATTAAAATACTTTTGATTTCTTATGGTTTGCATAAACATATCATTTCACACAACATACAATACAAATGGTCATCATTGGTCCTGATTCGAATGATAATAAAAGAAGGACAAAGCTGATAAAAAAAGCCAAAAAGAAAAGAAAAAAATGGTCGATCTTGATAAACGTGTGCACATAACGATTTGTATCTATTATAACCATGGGCTGCATGTGTAATGTGTATGTCGAAATGTGTGGAAACAGCACATCATAAAATAAATAATAATATGAGCCGAACGAATGAATGTGATCTTGTGTCTCTTGTGCGTACTTATACAGTATTGTTTATTTTTATTATTAGATGATATTAAAAACGGACATATGCACTATAATGCAAAAAAGTGCCGTTCGGAAAATGTTTTTACAAATAATATTGAAGGATAAATGCGTTAAGATCGAAAAAAAAAATGTTGGCCGAATTTCAACTTTATCATTCTTGAATGATGTCAGTTTTGTGTATTGAAATTTATCGTCTGATGAAATATTGACTTGCTCATTTTTCCCACCCAATCATCCGTTCAAACTGAAAATAAAGTTAAATGTTCAATGTAGTTTCGCATCATTGATTTCAAAAATGAAATGTACAAGACTTTATTGAGTTTTCGCAGAATACAGATAAAGATTCAGATATTTGTAGGATGAGAACGCCTGCAAACTGTACAAGAAAAATATATTAGTTCCGCAATTTGAAGTGATTAGTTCATTGTATCGTTTTGAATTTATTACACATTTACGCATTGAAGAAAGAAGTCACAGGAAAATCTCCTTCTTCTTTTATTGCCGAATCACCCCAGAAAAAAACTGAGGAAATAACGCAGTTCGGCCTTAAACAAAAAAAAAACAAAAAAAAAAGAACGAAGTGAATAACAAATGGACAAAAGAATGAATGTGCTACCGAAATTTGTATAACAGTAAAAATCAATGGATATTGGATATGTGACCAATGGTTTGATGGCACAAAAATGTCGTAAAAAACACTATTTTCCGATCGCACAGACAAGATTAAAAAATTTATTGCGAAAATATTTATTGTTCTCGGGAATCGAGAGACATTTCAGTATCTAGGCGTTCAATGATAAAAGATGGAGGAACTTTTGATCATAAATACAATCGCGAACACATAACGTGCAGATTAATATTTCCTATTTTTATCTTATTCTTTTTTTCTTGGACGGTGGACAGTTTGTTGGTAATGCAAACAAATAATTCTTACACTGTAAAGATATAAATCAAAGCAGTTATCAATAAAATATGTTTCACAGATAAATTTTTCGGAGTAAATTGAATATTGAATAACAACAGAGGATGAAAGAAAATATTTTATTATTTTTTTCATTTGAATCCCGCAATTTTTTTTCGAGGGTCAATTCGGCAACGAAAAAATACTACCACAGGGTCAAATATAAAGTTGTCCAATGCTCAATGTCTACTTTTTGTTTTCTCAACATCTGGGATTATTATTTATTAAATAAATAATTGGAAATCCTTTTTGTGGTTATTCAAAAATAAATTCGAATTGCTTCAAAAATGTTTGTTCTGAGATTAAGAAAAATTGTTTTTTCGAGGAAGAAAGGACCAGAGTCTGAACAATATGAATGAGCAAAATGCTATTAATTTGAATGATTATCGAATCTCCCATTCAATAAATCGTTTTTCGTAAGATGTTGTATTTCACTGTTGTGAAATAACAAATTCAATAAATAGCATCACGTGAGTCAATTCATAATCATATCCAAAAAACCACGTTTATTTTCTGCGCTGTATTTTTGTCCTCATTCAACTGAAAAAAATATTGAATCCGCTTTTCACTTCCCTGATTTTTTTCAGCCCCTCTTCGAAGAAAATCGAGTGCACGAAATAGTAAACAGCACCTACTTACGCATAGAATAAAATGCCAACAGCATGCACATCATTGTTCTATTTATGTATTTTATAGTCCATGTGCACTAAGATGTATGAAATGGACTAACTCCATCAATTGCGATAGATATTGTATAATAGGATATTTTGTGCTCGATTAGACATATGTATCCGCAAAATTGATGAATACATTCATTGCTTTGCACGAGTAACGAGTAAGCATACGAACATCAAAATTGCTCATCGAAAATGATTTTCCACTCTTTCTGGATCAATGAAAGCAATTCAAATTGCTTTTCATTTTTCAGCTATTTCTTTTTATCTTAGTGCCATCGAAGCTTTGATCAGATCTTTGAACGACACTGATATAAAAACTGAATTTGAATAAAAGCAGGGTTTGAAATTCAAACTGAAATTTTTTCAGTTTAGACATTTAGCAAAACCACAAAAAAAATGCATGTGCAAACTCGCAAAAATAAATTCACTATACTTCAGCAATAATATTCAATGCTTTCTTTCTTATCGACATTTAATTTTTGTCGATTAATTGGAAATTTTGAGGTGAACATTGTTTCTCATATTTCACCTGGAGAGCAAATTTTCTGATTACATTCTACTGACACTTGATATATTCCTTCATATTGTGATAGCCTTCAAACTGATCGAGTATAATCAGCATAGGGCCATTTTGGATTGCTGGCATATTGGTTCACAAATGAGAAATGGTCCTATTAGAGAGATTTTACTGTAATCAGCATAGTATTTAACCGCATGCCAATAAAGATTTCAAATCGCAGAAGAATTTGGTACAAAATCTGATATTCCAAATTGAAACATTTAATTATTGGATGGTTGAATCATCACCATTTGTCTGAGTTGGTGAAGGAATGCCTAAATAATAATAATTAATATAAACAATTCTATTTCTTCGAACCCGATTTCCGATTCATTCTACAATTCTTTTATGTTTGATCTTGAAGTGACAAATGACGGACTATAAGATAAACAAAAAATGAAAACACCAAAACTGTATTTACACTTTAAATTGCCGAACATTGCTGATAAAAAGTTTCTGTTGTTTACATAGCACCCAATTTTATTGAGTCTCGTCATTTTGATTATGAACCTCTACTGATTGTTTTGGATCGTGAAATATTCTATTTTGAATTCATTTTTCTAAAATTCGTTTGTTTTGATTCGAATCAACATTTATAAAAATGAGATATAATTATATGAGCATATTTCTTTTATTGAAAATAACAGGTTTTATTTTAGCTGATTGATTGATTTTCGGCAATTGGCCATATTTTGCCTACGCAGCTCCGATGATAATACAATTCGGAACATGCATAAAATTAATAAATATTTATTTCTTGAAACCAATCAGAGACCAGCTCATAGCCAAAGCTAACATTGAATTGATGTTCGACAATAACAATTGATACAATTCTATTTTGTGGTTTGTGGTCAATACATGAATATTTTTTCGATATCAATAAATCAGCGGAAAGAATGCTTAATGATCATCTATTCGATTCGACCAATTTCATTGAATAAAATAGAACATCGAATACAAGAAGTATGTTAGATAAATCGAATGATTATGTTTGGGTTAATATGGTTAGCCATTGTGAATGCCCCTTCTCATTTTAGCCATCGAATCGCCGATCAATAAAATAAATCAAAGATAACGCTTTCGATGTAAAAAATATGAATTCATTGTTTTTGTTTGGTTGGAGCTAAAAGAATCGGGCTCGAAAATTTTTGAACATAAACAAAATATTCCGTTTATATTTGTATATGAATACTTTTTGCTTATGAATCGAAAAGTGTGTTTACATACAGGGCTCATACGGGCTATAAAAACTTTCGTCTTCGTTTTCTCTGAACAGTGAGTAGTTATCTATAAATGTTAATGTGAGCATAAATATAGTTAATGATTTATCGACCAAATTCGAGCCACAATCAACATAACATTCGGAGCATATTTTGTTTATATGACAGCTTTCGGCAACCGTACTGGGCTGATTAGGTACATATTTGTTCAATGACTCATTTGTGCTCATGGAGATTAAAAATAATATTATTTTTTTTTGCCGTCTGAATCTTGTTTCGAAGCATTTTCAAATACATCATATTTTTTGCCAACATATTCAGCGTTCCCTCAATTTTCAAACCGCGAACGATATTTTATCGATTTCCACTCATCGATTTGCATATTTTATTGATCTGATATTCGATGTCCTATTAATCTACCACACTTACACCGCACAAAGTGCTAATGAACAACAATTAGCCCCATTTAGTTCGATAATCTGTTTTCTCTGTATTCAATAGAAAAATAAATAGAATGATTTTTATGGTTTCCTCCATTAGGCCGATTAATATTGCTTAAATCCACAAATAGAATTAGACAAAAATTATTGACCATTTATTAGAAATTCTAGGGGAAAAAAATGAAGTTTCAATGGATAGCTGGATGATGGTGAATTTAAAGGAAGTTATAACACTGAAACTTGAAAGAAAATATTGATAGGACGAATTCCAATCACAACATTGGATTAATTCAAGTGACAAAATGAAGAACTGTGTTTTGCTAATATTTAATTAATTCGATTTAAAATGATTCCGATATGCAGTATCTGTGGCATTGACATTGGAAATAATTACACACTCTATAATACTACAAAATCCTATGAAAGGCAGTTAAGCACACATGACAGGTCATGCAACAAAGACAATATGCACAAATGAAGTAAACATCTCTATAAAAATGTATCAACAAATGAACACTGATCTTGATGATAGATGCTACAGTTGACTGGGGCTGATAATGACCCCATACAAATGATTTTTACTGAGAATGTAACTAAGTTAACTGATACAATGGTTTGACCTGAATGATTTGGATCGCTAAACGTGCAAAAGATTTTATTATGCTTTGAACAGAGAGATTCCAATGAATGCATAGAAATCAGCCTCCATCTATTTCGCTCTATCGATTCGATTATAAGCTTAAAGATTTTATACTTAGTGTCACGCAAATCGAAACAGAAGAAAAAAATCTCAAATAATTTTTGCTGACGATAATCATACCGTATTAACTTTGTTGTTTTTTCAGGCTTTGAATTGATGGTTTTCGCGTCAATGTGTTTTTTAGTAATAAATAATTTCATCAGATTGTAGTCCAATGTACTGAGTACATGTGGCAATATCAAACAAGTCATTGAACTTAATTTTCAATTTCTATTGGCCAATTCAATTACATGAACCAAAACATATATTGCTATAAAAGCGAATTTAAAATACATTTTTTTCTTTAAATTCGAAATCGAAAATAAACTCAAGAGTTCGATCACCATAAAATAAGACATTTTTTCAATATTATAATTGTTATTATTATTTCTGTTATGAGTGTAATCGATACTTCAGAATGAAGTCATTTGCACGTGTCGTACTTATCAACTTTTTTTCAAAAACCATTCAACAATCAATCGCAAAGTCCAAACTTAAACTTCTTTATATGGATTATTAAGATTGATACCTTTTTTCGAATCGAAAGAAATCTAAAGGTCATTTATTTCCGCTTCATCAAAATTGAGACAATATTTGAAAAATGACACCTGAAAGAAATACTTTTGAAAGCAGCCTGCATCCGTTTTACTTTCTCACTTCAAATGCAGTCGCCAAAATATTGGAATTAAAAACCGAAAATGTATTTCATTTTCGCATTTTCGTCAGTATACATAGTTTCTGGGAGTTGGAGTTCTAATTTCCCCATAAGTATTTGCAGTTCCACAGCAAAAATATTATTGCTTTCAAATTTCCGTCCAGTGGCATCGTATTCAAGTGTGCAAGGTTTATTTTTCTGACTAATATTATTATTACTATACTTACAAATGGATTGGATAAGTGTTCTTGTTATTGGTATAATTGTATTGGTTAAAAGATGATTCTCATCGAAATGCACAAAAATGATACTTATTGAAACTAAATAAGTTATCATGTTCTGAACAAAGAGTACTCAACCGAAGTGTGAAAGTGAGTTGTTTACTATTTTGAATTCGTCAAATGACACAAAGTTTGCAAATCATCAACAATTTCAGTAATACAAGAAATGCTAGTTGTTTGTGAGAAATTAGCTTCCTGTTTTGTTTTCGAAATTTGGAAAATGTTTTTATTTCCTGTCAAGCTAAAAGATTGTGTCATTGAACTTTCGTCACTCTCATACGCTATGCTCAAATTAGAATCAATTTAGTCGGAAAAGAAGAAAAAAAATATGTTTTGTCTGAATTATTGTTTGTTTTATGATGACTTTGTTCCATTTCGAAGATATTAAACTTACCGATGTTCCAAATAATCCAGAAGGGCGTTGATTCTTTTTGTTGCTACTGTGCGGTAAAATATGAAATAACGAAAACGATTTTGAATCGTCTCGAATTTCAATCATTAAGACCGACGTAAGATCGATCTCCTTAGCATTCATTCAGAAAGGCCAAAGTATTCGATTTATCGATCTGCCACAAACGTAAACATCTTATCGAATAAAAGGAGAAAAAATCAACAACACACGTCTTTTGATCAATTGTTTTGTATTTAATTCAATTTTATTAGTTTATTATTTTCAGTTTAGATTTTGTTATATACAGCCATTCTGTATGTCTTATTGACATTACTATAACAAATGATATTGTTTGATTTTCCGTCTTAAAACATTAAAACCAAATGAAAAATTTAAAAAGTGAGAAAATGATTGCACCCGAAAATTCAACAATTTAAAATTTTGGAAATTGGATGAAGCGAAATGAAACTTGAGCTTTGAAGAATTCAGTGAAGTGATATCATCATTTGAATTCAAGATTTGACTATCTGTTACGATACAATCGAATGATTTGGTAATATTTTTAAATGATAAACACAATTTAAACTTAAAATAGAAAATTGCCACTTAGTATTAATTAACAGGAGAATTTACGAATTAATAATTAAAGACTCTCGATTGCAAGGAAAAAAAAATTGTTTGCCTGAAATGCAAGAGAATGTATCAATTTCATTTCGATTATACTCGCTTTGGGAAGATTTGCTTTCAGCTTGCATATTTATTTTATCACTTGAATATTTGCTTTTAGTTCTAGCTTCTAACTTCAATGTGGTTCAAATAAACGTTATAGCCACAAAATCATTTGGAAATTTTTTCATTTCGCATTATTTTTTGAGAATAATAAGGAATGTGCTTTTGTCGTTATTATCATTTTTTTTCTCTATACATTTGGATAAAACAGTCATTTGAAAAAAGATAAAAAGAAAAATTATTTTTTCCTAACACATGGAAAAGTGATTTGAAACAATTTATTTCGTGTTTATCAATACCGTGAACTCCATTGATGTGGTGGATGTGGAGCATGTGCCCCTATTTGGCGTCATAGATAAAATTCGGGTGAGCTGTGTCCATCGGAATGTAAATCATGCGATCCATCACCCTGTTGTCGTACCTGATAACGTTGTTTTAGCGTTTCCATTTCAAGGCGCATTTTGCTCATTTCCATGCGAGCTAATTCGAGGTCACTTTGTAATTTACGGTTTGCCTTTTCCAATTCATGACGTTGATGCATTCGTTTTGAACGACAATTTTGGGCGTAGCCACGATTTTTTAATGTACGACGTTTCTGCTTCAATCGAACAATTTCTTCGCGTGGGCAACCATGTAAACGCTTATTGAGTTCACGTACGGAAAGTTTGGTCAATAATTCATCGGCGATGGCTTTGTTGGGATCCGAATTTGTGCTATTTTGTGATCCAGACGAATTATATTGACTTGATTGCCGCGGTGAGGTTGTTGATGATGATCGGGTCGAGCTAACAGACATTGGACGATTGGCATGTGCGTGATTGTATGAATGTTGCATATTAATCGATGACATATGATGATGATCCAAATGCGTTAAATGTGTCGGTAAATTAGTGATTGATTGTCCATTTGGCTGTTGTTGCAAATATTCGCGCCGATCCCATTCACTGTCGATGCCATTTGGTAACGGTCTTAGGTCCAATGGTTGTTCGCCACGCATTGATTGTGGTAGCCACATCATATCTTCCATGAATGTTGATTGCTGTCGATGAGTATGACCATAAGGAACATTATAAATGGCTCCATTACAGACAGGTGAATAAACATGTGGTGGAGTTTCTGGCGGAGTGGTTGCATCAACAACAATACTTTGATTTGGCTGCAATGTTTGGTGATTATGTGAATCCGTTAGCGGTGAAAGGTTATGCAAACGGCGATCATCATTTTGATGCCAACCATTGGCTGGTACATTAATTTGTCGTAAACGAACTGAATTCGGTGTAACATCACCTTCTTCAATTGCGTTCCATGGTATTTTAATTGATGCTGGAGATGGTTCTCTTTTCACAGGGCCAACATCTAAGTGATCCAATTCGAAATCTTGAACATACACTTCAGCCAAATTCTGATCATCCATTTTTTTTGTCTTTTATTGTTTTATTTAAAAAAAAAAATTTAATTAATTTCACTGGAAAATCAATTTCACCAAAACAATTTTATTTCACTTAATCTGATTTCGATGTTTATTTATAATGATTGCATTCATGTATTGATGAATTCACTGTTTGTTATTAAACTTCAATTCAAACCTCACCCAAATTCATAGATATTTAAAAAAAATTCAAATCAACTTTATTCCAAAGGAGCTAGTGGAAAATTGTGTGTGCTCACGTTCGAAGCTCAGCGACGAATGGTATATATGCCCTCTGGTTTTGTATCTCAAATCAAATGTTTTTCGTAATTTTGTTCGGTTTGTGTATGAGAATTGAATCGTATGCGCGTGTATACGTCGATATAAAAAAAAGTGGTGGGTGGTGAGCGAGGCGGCGATTTGTGCTGTGCACGCCTTATTTGGCTATTTGTATTTGTGTGGAATGCTCCTTGTATGCATGTTCGTATTGTGTAACGAAACCAATAGAACTGGTTTTCCGAGCATAGATCTTTTGAATGAATTTTTTTCAAATTCTCTGGCATTATTGATGTATCCATTTGCTTAAAAGGACATAACTTGAAAAAAAAAAATTTAAGGATTTTTAGCAAAAGTGTCTGCAACAAGTGCCGAAAATCAGCTAATACACAACAGCCACTAATAATAATAATAAGAATAAGAATAACAATATTCGTTTTGGAATTTGAAGAAATACTTTGCATGCTAAAACGAAATCGAGCAGAATCTTGTTCATAATTGAAGTTATTTTCCAGCAATAAAGGAATTCAATTTGCTTACATTACTGTTAGCTCACACAAAAAGGTCGTCTGAAAACTACTTGATACCGAATAGTTTTTAAAGATCCACAAAATCGATAAAAATTTCTGTTTGATTCGCTGTAATATTGTATTTTGTGTCTGATTCATTTGAATGACTTTATTTCCCTGTGTGGTCTCCTCTTTTCTTTAAAAATGAATGAAATTCGCTGAATATTCTTTCGTAAGTTTTTGCTTTCCTTGTTTTTGACGAACATGTAAACGAACTCCATGAAAAATGTGCAAATAAAGCAATAAGACCGGTGCTCTGATGAGTGCTTTTTTTTTAGTTTCATCCATTGAACAATTTGAAGTCCCGATTTTTTAATTCGAAATATTACGCGACATGCGAAGTTTATACATATAGAACCAATTTATAATGGAACAATCCACAATCACAATAATGATATTACTAATGACCTAATAAATAGACGATCTAACTAGCAATCGTGTAATCGTACACGTACAAATGCATTTCTGATAAGTTACTTTTTGGATGTTGGGCTCCTTGCGTATTTGTTGTCGTTGATAGCGTTATTCGTATGTACAAATAATAATCTTTCGAATTTTTCAATTTCTCAATGCATTCATTCGGACTATTTAACGTTCGACCTTGCGTGCACAAGCATTTTTCTATGGCAACCGTTGCTATTTGTTCCTGAAATAGATTTTAGTTGTTACTTTTACTGATTTCACGAGTGAAAGTTTGAGCTTTGCTGACTCGAAATTTCAGAATGGATTCTGATGAAATCACCGAGCTAAATCCTTGTTGCTTAAAAGTATTGACTCGATACTATTTAGTTTTATTTTTGTTAATTAATTCTTTTTTCAATTTATTTTTGAATAGCAAGATGACAGTTTAAGCAAATCGAAAGAGTTACGCTTTGAAGATGGTCATTGTTCTGCTAAGGTAAGTATCACTTTTATTCATATTATTGCGAATAGTTATAACGAGTCCGAATCAATCATCCTAGAAGGAAAAAATTGAGATGATGGGCCCTATAGGTCCTTGGGCTACTGGAAATTGTGACTGGAATCCTAAAAATGGATTAATTTGTATTCGACCCATTGTAGATCATTATTCGATCACACAAAGCAGTGCAAATGAATGGGAACAAAGAAATAGGGAGATTTTTAACGAAAATAAGAGAATTATTCAACAAAACATCGAGTAAATAATTCATTTACAAATATTTATTCTGATAATCATCCACATGATCCAAATTTTTTTTTCAGCATTGAAAGCAATGCTAAAGATTTGATAGAACAGGCTCACGTTTCAGTTCATCGACATCAAAGCTACAGTACTAAGATGTTAAAAGAACGAACACACGAGATACATCGACTAAAAATGACATTGGAGCGGGCAATCAGAGCGCATATGGAAGAGATCTCTAGCTTGGCAGAACAACATATTCGTTTAATGCGAGCAATGTCCGTTTTGCAATTGCCTGAATCTATTGGTAACTTTCCGTTTTACTGCATATTGCATATATCGTTTTCCATATTTTCCATTTATCGTTTTCCATATATTTCAGCTACAGAATGTATTGAACGCAGAGGTCGGCGTCTAGACAGTGAATTAATACGCGATTGCCCTGAAGAAGAGCTCATTGAAGAGATAGCACTGATTTCTGAAATTCGGAATGTTCTAAACAAAACATTGGCTGAAGTAAACACGCAACAGGGTCTCAATCGAGCATCTCGTGAACGACTAGAAAATGATTGGTCAGACAAAAAATATGCGTACGAAATTGACTCAATAAATTCAGCCTTAAATAATATGTCTCTTGAAAAACGATTCCATCCAGGTGCAACCAGATCCAATGAGAAGTATGAAAGATGACTTGATTTTCATTTTTAAAATTTATTTTATATATTGAAATTTCAGCCAATCAACTGAAAATCAGTGGGAATCTTTCACAAAGCAGACGTTGGATAATTGCGAAGAAATAAGACAAAAATCTGTAAGTTGCCATTTGAAGTTGTGGCGTGAAGCATTATCATAGAAAAATTAATGTTTGATAATTCCTCAAAGATAAAACTTCGATCGAATATCGATGCCATTCTAATAAATGCTGCTAGAGACCTTCGCACGAAGGCTGATAATGTTATGCTAGCATTCAACTGTCAAATTACGAGAACAGATGAGACTCGTATCAAACTCGAGAACGAATTGACCGAAGTAAATGTCATTAATTTCTTTTGTTTTCGATTTAATCAGAAATTTGAAAAAATTACATATTATATTTCAACATTGTTACAGTGTTTAAAGTGTCTAGCCGATACCGAAACATTGATTGAAAAACTATATCAGGAACAACAGAACATGGATACTCCCATGAAAGTTGCTCAGACTCGGATGAATAATCGCAATTACCGGTTGAACGTAGAGAATTGCAGAGATCGAGCACATGTTGGATTGGTCGAAGAGATCCGTTCGATTGGTGAGGCAACATTGACCATTTCGATTGCAATAAAAGATGCTAAAAACGCACGATCAAACTCAATTCAAACTCGTACATTGCTTCAGCGTGAGTTGATTCTTAAACGACAAGCACTTGAAATAGATAAAGAGCGATGCTTGTTCTATCGTAATCATTATCCATCAACAACTGCTTTAAGTGGCTTTGTTTGATTCGAACATTGAGATCGCAATGGTATAAAATTATTTTAAATCACTTTTTGATACTGGTCATTGGTCATACATCGATTTGCTTAATTATTAACGAAAAGTTCCCATCCCATCCATTGAATCAGTTTGAAGAATAGAAAAACAGGCAGAAGATTCACGACCACTAAAACATAATAAAGGGTACTGTCGTCCTCATCAGCAATTGCTCTTAATGGATTCATTTTTGTATTTTAGTAGTTCATTGAAATGATATCTGGAAATAATATCAAATACATTAAACAAAATTCATATGTTTTATATTAACGCAATTATTTATAAGACAAAATCAAGTACCTGACTTTTTTCTGGTTCAACTTTATTTATTTATTCCATTCTAATATTCATTGGTACCTTAGACAGCTGTCATAGTTGTCGATTTGAAATAATTCCAATAAATTTAAAGTATATTCAGTTTAAGTATATTAAATTTTTTTTTTTTTATTTTGGAAAATAGCCGAATCAAATGTTATTTATGGGGAAAAAATTATGTTGTAAAGCTCTGATTGGTTATACGAACAGTATTGTATGAGTTAACCATTCTCCAAATCATATTCTGACTGAACAATTAGATCAGAGGCCGAATAAAATAACATCAATGATATTTCCCAGTGTCGCCCTCTCTTGCATAGAGAAAAAAGTCATAGGCCGATTTGAACAGTCATACTGACAGCAATGTTATTTCGTTCAATACAGAAATATTCAAAGAAAATAAAACCAAATGGGTCGTTTACACGAATCTATTTAGAAAATATACAGCATTAATAAAACGCAAAAGAGCATTGATGTATTCAAATAATATTTATTAATAATGTATGTCCAGCAACATCAATCATCTCAAAACGATGCTAAAGAAACATTTTCAAATTACTAAAATAGGAAATTCCATGGAATAAATTATTACGCTTCTCGATATATTTCATTCCATCCATATTTTGCGGATTTACTCAATGTGACGCATCGTTGTGAAATGCCGAATGAATTGTCGGACGAAGGATAAAAGTTCTAATCATAAACATGAAGCAACGTGCGTTTTGTATGCATGGACGCGTTCGAAGCTCAATGCTTTATTTCTGAAATGAATTCGTTATGTTAAGGCATGTGTGGATGGATGCCGAAAATGAAAACATACAAAACGCGACATGATCGCATTGCGATAGCCTTCGTTAATTTCAAAATATTAACACATTTTCATAGCACAAAACAAAAATCAGACAAAGCAAACGAAGCAGGGAAAGACGAAAGGAAAAAACCGCGTGTCGTTGTATCAAGGTACAGTCATAGCAGCTTTGTGTAAGTACAATATACATGCACATATGTATATGTTAAACATTTTGCGGAGCAGTAACAGAAATATAACCGGGTGTACGTTCGTTTTCACAATATTGTTTCAGTATGAAAATGGCCGTCATCGCTAACGTGTTCCGAAGTTTTCACTGCGTCGCTGTAGTTTTTGTATATTTTCGTTAATTTTTTTTCGAGTTTACATCTTCTTCGGCTCATCAATTTCTTATCAACAACACATTTATCAGTAGGCTTGGTTTAGTGTAGTGTATCCCTGATATTTACATGTCGTTGCATCGGCAGAAAATTGGTTAATTGAACAAATATATCTGCCAATTTATGACTTTTGTTGGAATTCGACCAAATTTAAAGTGTTATTAAAATAGGATGATTAAGTGACTTTGCTTCAGAAGCAGAATAATAGACAGTGAACCAAAAAAAGGTATTTTGAGCATCAATGTTGAGTGCTGACAGTTTTATTTGCGATGCTATTGTGTATATAGTTGTTAATCGGTGGATTCATTGAGTTCAATTACATTGCGTTCAATATGCCGTCAGAGGGTAACATTTTTATGTAAATATTGTTATCATGTGAAAAATTCTGATAACCATATTGTAGCTATTTAAATCGCCAGTTGAAAAATTGGCAAACAATGAAAACTGGTTGAAAAACCCGCGATAGAATTCATGCGATAGAATTGATTTCTTCAAATTGTTGAAACATCGGCAAAGATAAGGCGTCAAATAAAAGAAGTTAATCACTGGGTTTTTTTTTATCGTGCATTGGTTAATTGCATATTTTTGTGTATTTTTTTTAAACAATGACAATATCGATTGAGTTTAAATAAACCGCAAACAGACTTTATTATTATATATAATACACAAAATGATTGAAACAAACAATTTTGAATTTATTTAAAAAACGCGTGACCTCCATGAAAATGAACGAAAATGAAATAGTCATGCACCACAATCGATTTTCAGCCAATAATTTTTTAAATGTCAATTTTAAAGCGACCTACGATCGTTGGGAGAATATTATCTATATTGAATGTGTCACGGCACTAAATTCCCATTTTCAAATTATTCATATTATTATCATTTAAAATTCAAAAAGAATTATTATATTGCTTCGAATAGTTTTACCAATACTAGATTCCTTAAATGTGGTCGATATGTGTATTTTGTATCCTACTTGCTCGTACGATATGGGCTAGTCTATTAAAATTCTGAATTATATAGAATACAATTGGAAAATGTGAAAGATCGAACGATGTGAAGACATCATGCAAATCAACAGTAAAGACTT
The DNA here is from genome assembly GCA_000149185.1 of Mayetiola destructor. Lineage (NCBI taxonomy): Eukaryota > Metazoa > Arthropoda > Insecta > Diptera > Cecidomyiidae > Mayetiola > Mayetiola destructor. The sequence continues at coordinate 1,234,213 of GL501433.1, forward strand.
ATCGTATCAGAGAAATACGGAGATTAATGATGTTCGATAAAACAAAATTTGCTCATATTTTTTCGCTTTTCATCTTCGTTAATATCTAGATAACTGTTCGTTGTGGTTGTTATTGTCGATTCTCTTTTCAGCAATTCTTCTATCGAATTCATTTAAACCGGACGTCTTTGTATTGTAAAGTCTACGATACTCGATTCCGGATTATATCTCACAAGAAACAAACATAATTTCAACATTTGTGGAATACCTTCATATTCGAATGGAAACATTTTGACAAACTCTCTGGAGCAGAAAAAGTATTGTCCAATGACATTCATACACTAACATTTTGGCCATGATTTATTCAATATTTCGGTTGCGATTATGTGCCTTTTTTTTAAGCGTGGAATAAACATTTTAACCCTGAAATTAAAGTTGCTCAATTGACACATTCATTATTTCATGAATCAACGCATGGGAACAATCAAAAATATTAAATACATAGGCGCTTTTGAGCGTTGATATGAAGACCTTCATTTTATAATACGTTGTGTCCGTATACAAATAGATTTCTTCGGTTAGCATCAGCATATTGTTTCATTGTATGATGCAATTACTTTGTCATTCTATCGTCTAGTCATACATCTTACGTGTCATTTAAATTATAATTATTATTCGATTTGAATCGTGTAATTTTTTCAGAAAGAACATCAAAACATTTTCACAGTTCAAAGGAAACACAAAGATCCATTAACTCAGATCATACTTTCTTTTCGTCGAAACACAAACACGTCACTTCGACTTTGAGATATGACATTATTTTATAATTTTTGTACGTTCTATAGAGGCGCCTCGTTTTTTGTTAAATAATTATAATACTAAGTCACATTCAATAAACAAGTTGTAGACAATGTGACAATTGTGACAATATTTTGCTACTAAAGTTTGTCAGTCTCTGAACAATAAATATACAAAAAATATCTGTCTATAAAATAGTCTCACATTTGCGAAAATAAATTTTTCGTGTGGTCGTGAAATTTTGCATCATTTTATCGTTCCTCACAACCCCCAAATGACCTTTCTTATTCTATACAAAACTTTATGCCATCACCTACAGCTTTGCTTTTGATCGCATGCACGAATGCACGAAAAAAATTGTGCAAATAAGTGCTTCAAGCTGACATTAACAATGATGGCTCGAAGAAAAGTGAATCGAAAATTTAAAGCGCATTGGTGTTGCTATTCGAAATTTGAAAAATGTACACAATTCGTTTTATTTTTAAAACAAGCAAAGGGGAAAACATCGAGTTCACACACAGCATTCTCCAATAATACTGTGATGCTCAATGCTCAATATTGAATGTTGCCATTTTGTCAAGGTCAAATTCAAATTCGGAACTCCAATGGATTTGATCAATCTTCAATAAATGTAAAACATTTCAACGGACCGTAAAATTGAATGTTACATGATATTCATGGCATAAACTCTTTTGTGACCTTCGGAAAATTCAAGTAGTGGATTTTGGCGTCTGAACGAATATTGAGTTTGATTATCTCAATTAACGACGGCCTAATGTCGTAAATGTTTGATTTTCATGTTAAATTGATGAAGAATGCACGGATAAAACACGCTTGAGAAATGATTCTATCATAAACAAAGACATTTTTTCGGAAAACTGTTGGTATCATTCCTACTTTGTTGTTGTTAGAAAAAAGATCTTCCGTTGCGAATTTCTTGTCAGTACTCACAACATACATATACATATAATAAATAACCCTGACAACTCACAATGAGATGAGTAGGAAAAACTTGTTTAAAACATTGCAAAAGTGCATGTTTACGAAATGCGAATGGCATTCAAAAAAAAAAAAAAAACAAGAAACAAAAAACGTTCTCTCAAAGGTCTTCAGAGGGTTTTAATTCCTGTTAAAATGGCCCATGAATAAAATTAAAAGCCTTACGATGACAAACAGCTAAAAACACATGGCACTATGAGCTACATACGCATATATGAACAAACGTATCCTCATTTTACAATCTTTTCTGGAAGATAATTAAGTCAACACAAAAAGTCTAAGAATTTTGGAAAATTGTTTTGTTAGACGAAAATAACTCGATGTTAGTTTTGTACATATCGCATTTTCTTAACATGTGTTCGATGTCTATGAGCAGTGAGCACACATTTATTTTCCATTTACTTAGAATTAATCGCCTTTGATAATGAGAAGCTATGCTAATCTACATTGGAAAGGATTCGAAAGTTTTGTGCATTGTTTCTGAAAAAAACTGTTCAGATGTGAAACGAGCAATGTGCATAAATTCAATTATTTTCGGTTATTACCTGAATATATTTGCTTTCACATTCCACATAGATGAGATTTACATAAATTGGGATTTTGATCAGCTATCCCTTTGTTTTAAAGTTCTGGAACTTGATCTTTGAGCCTAGTCTGTTGGCCATTGTTTTTTCTTTAAAAAAAAAATTCATAGAGAAGTTCATTTTCAGTTAAAGACTTTGCTTTCTTCAAATCACGAAATGCATTGTTTTTGGTTTTTACGGTTTATTGAGTCAGAATGGAAATAGTTCATGATAAAACATTCTTTAAGAAGGGTTAAAACCACATTGTTCTGTTTTTTGATGCGTCAGTTTGAAATATATTTCTGATCAAACTCGAATAGGGGAAAATCTTTTATTTCGTTACAACAACAACATTCGGATATGAAATCGTTGAACATGTTGATTTTTTCACGAGTGAATTCGACTTTTTAATGCGTTTTATTGAAGATTGACTTGTTTTTTTTCGCGATTTCAATTCATTCCTCTATGAAAATGCAAACAATAATAAGACTTTATAAACTTTGTAACGGTATTCAGTAAAAAATCCAGTTCGAATTCTAATAGAGCTCATTCAATTTACATGATGCAGTTATGAGTATCAAGCGGCTGATGTCTTTTTTTCATACAAAAACGATCCCTTCAAACCTAATGAATGAATTAAATTTGGACAAATAATAATTAACTGAACACACGCTTTTATTTTTATTGACATTTTCCACACCTTTTGTTCTCAACATCGATTTCATGCAAGGCCCAATATTCTTTAAGCGATAAAAAAGGTAGTAACAGTACAATTCTCTCGTATTTAGTTACTTTATATGTTGTATAATATAGTTTACAGTAAAGTCTCTATAAAAGGACCATTCTCTAAAAGGACCATTCCTCATTTGAGAACCAATTAGGCGGCAACCATAATGTTCCTTTTAACGGAATCATACTGTATATCGGATACGAACTGATGCTAATAAGAATTGTGCCACACCAGAATTCGAACAACCCAACACGAGTCGCTCCCACATCGTATATGATTACTGAATATCCACCGTCACTTGGTTGTGTTTCTCATTCAATTCAATTTTTTTAATGCATCTAAAGGTTGACATTGAAATTTATTCAGATAGTTCGGACTCTCCTAGAAGGTGTGTATGTTGTAAATATACATTCAGGCTTACCGAAAATGTCTGATACGTGACATTGTGAGAGAAATATCATTTTGAAGCATTTTGTTGATAATGATAATAATATCCAGTCAAAAACGACGATTCGTTAAAGTGATTTGATTGAACTGATTTAACCACAAACAGCATATACACTATACACGAGATATTTTGCGTTGAAAATTAAATTTTATCATTTAGTAATAGAATTGTTATTTTTCAGGATAGCGTTTGCAGCGAAAGTAAACCTTCAGAATAAGTTTTGCTTGGATGTGCGTGTAATTCACGAAATCGAATATTTTCAACACAAAAAAAAAAATCATATTAGCTATGATTCACCTTTAACGTACGGTTGCGGAGTATTTCTGATTATTGAAGATATTTTTTCCTAAAACTGGCTTTAATCAATCTACTATAGAATATATTAACAAAAAAAAAAAAACGAAAGCTAAAGTGTTTGTGATTCATTTTGTTGTGCTAAATTATACAATATAGAAGTGTTGAAAAATAATAATGGAAACTGCACCAATGCCTAGTTCCAATCCTAATAATCTTATTGATAAGCCTGATGAGCTGGTCTCACAGCGGAACGCACAAATGCATATTCCAAATCAAAATGTTATTCAAGTGCCACTAGTTGAACTACAACCAAATCAACAGCAAAAAAAGTGTCTTCATCATCGAATTTTTGATACGAGGGTTGGGAATAGTATGACTGAACAGGTTGCAGCATTTACAAATGCATTGATTCAACAAGCCAATCAACAAAATCAATCACTACCAGCGCAATCTCAATTGCAGCGAACGTTCACTACATTGCAATCTCAACAGCTACAACAATCAAACTCACAACCCCATCAAATTTTGTATCAACAAACACAATTATATCAACAGCCGATACAACAAACGCTGACAAATAATTCGGTAAACTTCACAGTCGGTGTAAATAATCCAACAAACAATGGACAAACTTCAAGTTTAACCAATGCTTCAACTATTCATAATCAGAATGGTCTTGTGCAGCAGATGAGTGCAACTTTATTAGCAGAACGTTATCTGTTACTAGATTTGGTGGAAGGCAGTACATTGTACAAATGTATTGATGTTAAATCGCGAGAGGAGTTAGTTTGCAAGGTAAAACAAATGAAATTATATGTGTTTATGGTTCATTGTAAATTTATGTTTCTTTGAACTAAATATTTTCGTCGAAGTTATTTGTCGCATCAGAAGTTTATATCCTTCTGTATTTACTTTTACTTATTATGTTCAACGAATATAATAATGATAATTTGATGACTCTTTGCGTTTCTTTTTCAAAGAAAAAAAAAAAAAACTAAATTCAATCAGTTTGAATGACCTTCAGTGTCGTATGTTTATTATTATTATAATACATAATACAGTCACAGCAGTAAAAATTCTAAGCTGAAGCATCGATACGTATAATGAAAGCAAAGACTTCCGCCTTACACACGTAAACACGTTCAAATCTTAGGTACTAATTGATTAATGTTCTCATGAAGATAGCAACAGATAAAACGTCCGTACTTCACATTTTAATAAAACAAACATATACAATACAACAATTTTACGTCGATTAGTCATCTATTGAATTATTGCCTCATCATAATTATCACAAACTAAGTGATAAGCAAGGGTCGATTTAAAGAGCACGATCTATGTATCTGCATTAACAACAAAAATGTACCTAAATTGTGACAAGAAATCGGCAACAGTCGGTTTGCTGATGAGAAAACGGTGCAGTAACAGACGGAAACGCAACAGTTGTAAAAAATAACTAGATGTTTTTCGGAGAACTCACTCATTACGTTTATCATTGAAGAAATTCTAGAGAAAACAAAAGCTAATTATTTCTATTAAAAAATAAATTCGTTGTTTGTATTTAACGTATTTTAGGTTCTTCAGTGCTTCATTTTCACTGAAAAGATATTCCATAGTCTCAGTAAAATCATATGGATAAAAACAATACTAAATGAATTGCACGATATGCAGCACGGCAGAAATCTTTCATACATAAAATCAGAGAGCCTATTGGCCTAAAAGATCTCCAACAAAACGAACGCGCATGCATTTTTCTGATTGAAAGCACCACGTGATCAATATATTTCAGAATCGATTAACCTCACAAGCTTCAAATGGCTGCTTGAAAATATATGTTTACATACTATGTATACATAGTATTCCATATTCAGTGGCTACCATCCAAGCGGACTATTACCAAATAGAACTTGTAGATCGTTCATTTTCGCAACCGCTTTACCAATCGCACGTTCAAATGTTTACTAGAAACGATGAAATAATATTCCAGTTGTATTTGGAAATATCACAATTAAATTTCGTTTTTTTATCAACCAAATCAAACCTATCTTGTACACAATGCAAAATATGACAAATAATTTGTTTGTCGCTCGAAAAATATGTTGAAATTGGCTCGTCTTTTTCAAAATCGAGAACCAGCAGATTTTTTCTTCTAATTGCGAAATAGTACATTGATTAATTAGATTTTGCACAACGCAGTAGTTCTATTCATTGAAAAATCTCAAGGTGAAAAGTAAATATTATAGGGTGAACTGTCTGCTATGGATGTATGAGAAACCAGATCAATGATCGTTGGCAACGTCTTTGAACGTTCAAAATGTATAAGATAATTGAGTTATTTTCAATAAAAAGTAATTCATTCATATTATTTGTTTGCGATACAAAAAATTTGCAAAAGAAAATATTTTCAGAATTGATCAAAAGCAAATCAGAATCCTGCACAGTTAAATTGCATTTACTAGAAGTTAAAAATCGAATAATATGTAATAATACGTGACCCAGTCCTAGATCAACTTTTCTCGCGAATCACTGTCGATTCATGTGATCGAAAAGTTGCTCATGCTTTCAATCAATTGAAGTGTCATTATTTACTTTTTGCTCACCGCAAGCGTATGCGTATACTAATACTATTACTGCTCCACAATCTCAGATATTTTTCAATGCATTAAATATAGTATTAATCACCTTAACTGAATTCGATGCGTTAAGTTTAGATCGTGATGAAATATGCCAGTTCCATACTTTTTTGACATTTCGACACAATTCAATTGATTTTATTTAGTGACGACAAATCAAAACTAAAACGGAAATATTTCTGATAGATTAAGTATAAATTCTGATTTTCCTAGGTTGCGAACAATCCATGCACGAATCTGCTTTCGGCTCATTTTCGATTGGATGGGCATCCATATGTAAGCCCTCTGCACAAAGTGATACAAGGCTCAACCCAAACGTATATGTTCTTCAATCCATCTCAGGTGAGTACAGTGCAAAATTCGCATTCATAGCATCTCTGTTGTCTTCGTATCATTTTCAAAAATTTATTAAATTTAAAAATTTATTCTAGTGAATGGCCAAAGGCCACCTTATCAAAATTTACGTATCATTTTCAATGAAAAAAAATATGAAGAACGATGTTTAGTAAAGCGATGCTCATTTTTGATTTCAGGGTGATCTTCATTCTTATGTACGTGTACGCAAGCGTTTACGAGAACCTGAAGCAAAGCGCTTGTTCCGTCAAATGTGTGAAGTTGTGAAAAGTTGCCATGAACAGGGCATCGTATTACGTGATCTCAAACTAAGAAAATTCGTTTTTGCTGATACAGAAAGGTGAGTGTGTTATTATTTCATCAAAAAAAAACTAATTGTTTCGTGTGACAGCAGCTGTTTGAAATTGAACAAAGTGTTTTAAATTTTTTTTTTTCACAACTTTATTTGATATTAGAACAAGTTAGCCGTTTGGCTAATTTACAAGATTTCATCACAGTTTCCATTGTTTCATAAATTGCTCGCAATAGAGCAAATGTCTGCAACAAAATCGAATTTTGCTTTTGGTGTCATGAATTACGAATACAATGTCATATTTCATTCAAAACTCAAGGCATCACACTCAACACTACGAAATATAAAACTATCGACGCATTCACGCTCATAATTTTAAAATTCGCGAAGAGCTCCATGATTAAACACAATGGAAGTATTTTAACACGACCGAAATGAATGTGGGTTTATTTTATATGAGAAATACAGTTAAAATTCAAGTTTAATGGGTCATTGCACAATTTGTGTGTGTATATATTAATTTTCTTCTTTTGTTTTCGTTAAACTCAATCGTATACTTCTTTCGATTTGGATTAATATGAATATTCGATGCGATGAAAATTGTAAATTCCATTGCCAGGAATATTAATAGGTGTTCTGCCAGCTTCCGTTCAACTACGTGTTCAGCACACATTTTTATCAAATTGGCACTTATAGCTCACAACAAGTGAACAATGTATAATGCTGGATGGTGTTTTAATGTAAACACTGATTTGTAAACCATAAAACTCTTCTGTTACCGTCCAAATATTGTATTTGAAAGAAAACACGTACAAAGTAAAACAAATTGCTTGTTCGGCTTCACTTTATTCTCATAACCTTCGGCAATGGCAACAATGGCAACAATGGCACTAAAATATCGCGTAATTCCTCGACACCATTTCAAAATTAAAAGCTGTACGCATATAAGGCGCATATATTTCACATTCACATTTCAAATGCTTTGGTGTTTATTCAGTTCGATGTCTCCATATTTTCTTATATGTATACAAATAAAAATATGTTTGGTGATGAGTGTTTGATTGTCACTTAACGTGCGTCACATTAGCAAATTTATTGTTGAAAATCACTAGGTTATCAATTTATCGGACACCGAATCGAAAATATAGCTGACATTGATGATAGAACTTATCGTGGCTGAAACTTATTGCGCAATCATTTTTGAATTCAATTTCGTCAATCAGCGATAATACTCATATGCTCGTTTTAACTCATGCGAACAAAATTACTCATACTTGTACATCGTTTTTTGTGATCTGTTATTAACCGCTTGATTTCAATGAATTGTACAACACGTGCCCGAAGGTTCAAGCAATACGCTTTGTTGTTACTTAAATAAATATTTATATAAAACTGATATTGGAAAACCAAAGAGAACAAAGAATGGACTGAAAACCAATTTATTAATTTTTCGCCTCTTCAATACAATATGGAGATAGATTCCAAAACAAGATTATGCAATATATATTCATCGAAATTGAATGCTTGTGAAATATGAAGAATGAATGAATGTCAAGAACGTTCCTCGCTGTCATGAAACTATTTAGCATCAAACTATTCAAGCGCTACAACAAGAGGTGGAACCGAGTATATGGTTTATGTCATACTTACCTACTTCTCATATAACTGTTTTTATGTATAATTAAGAGGTCTTTCTCACGTTCAACATCGCTTTTTTAGGTAATTCGGCTGAAATTCAAATTATGACTTCAATATGAAAATTTAGAATTTGCCGTAAAATATTCATAAAGATTAAACTTATTTTTCTTAAATGAAAACAGACTTTCGGTCGCAATACTAGTCCGTTCTAGCAGTCAGCTAAAAAAAAAATTAAAATTTTCGTTTAATTGAATTTGGTGCAAGCAATTAATGAGCAAAATGACAAGTTGTGAGTTGAGTGATCAAGTTCTGCTTGAAACAAAAAAGAAGGCAAAAAGCTTACGAAAAAATCTGCCGCTTGAGCAATTGCTTCGTGTGTTGGTTTCATTGCATAAATTTTTACTTGATTTATTTAAAAGGTCACTTCGATTTGTGTGTATGCTTCGAACATGTGTAAATGTGATTGGTGTAATCGGTATGAATTGACGTACATACACACGAACAGCCAATACAACATTTACTGAACCAGACTATATGAATATATGTATATGAATAAAATTTCCATGATATGCAAGCATTCAATATATCCAAATGAATATAAACCAAACTGCCAACATAAACTCCGCTGAATTTATCTAGTATAACGTTTAAACAAAACAAAACCACACAACTATCATTGAGTATTTAGCAATATGTGATTTCTTCATATGCATAGGAATATTGTGGCATTTTATAAAGATACTAGTCATTGATGAAATTTATCTTCCAACTTTTGGATCTTGGAATAAATTATATTGAAACGGAGTTAACAGAATGGTCACCATGGTATACATTAGATGTTCATTGTTCATATAATACTGTGAATTGTTAGCCTGGACCCAAAGCTGTGAAGAGATCTAGCAGAATATGTCTTTCATTTCTAAAATGATATTCAATGTCAACACTGTTGACTCAACAGTCGATCTTTATGAAATGCTGTTTACCGAATACTATGATCGATATTTAAACCTTTACTGTCTATAATGATAAGCAATTTGACCACTGATCATTAATTATTCCAACCAATTAATAATTGGCTTCACACTCTATCGATATACACCGAGATGTACTCTCGATCAAACGAAAGAAAATCGTGGAATATTTTGTGATAAAAATTTTTTTACCTCACGAAGATATTTTTTTACTACATTAAACTATCCGAATAACAATTCAATTTAATCTTGGATTGAAATTTCAACATGAAATGCACTTGTGTGGTGGTTCTAAATGCAAAACCTCTTGCTCGTTGCTGGTCATAAATAAGACTTTATACTATTCAAATTCTAATTCCAAATCATAAATCTTTCCGTCGAAAATTGCGAAACTTACTTCAATGAAGGCATTTTTTTTTTTAAATGAGTAAAAATAAGAATTCCATTTAATGCATTTGATGTGATTGACAAATAGATAAAGCTATGACAAAAAGGACCAACATTTGCAACAAATATTTGCAAAATCTCTACGAATAAGAAATATTTGAATATAACGTTCATATTCATTAAGCCAATGAATTTTCACAATCAATTCTACGGCACACAATATCATCGAATGAAAATTGGGTCGCAAATAATTCAGACCGATTATTATTGTGAGATATCTAACATACTATAAATGTTTTGTTTTTGGTTAATATTAAACATTCAATTCATATTTCTTTTGTTTTTATTTAAAAAACAACAACACATGAACCATTGACCCGCTTGCAAGTAGAACGGTTATAAGAATGTTCTCATTTTTCATTCTGAACTAATTTCAATACGTTTTAAGCATTCACACAGTGAATACATATAATAAATTAGGATACAATTATTATGTGAATGAAACTTTATGCATTTTGATTTTTTTGATTTAATAAATGGGTTTTTATAACCAACGATATCCAAAAAATCAACGATTTTCCGAAGGGAGATTTTCGCTATTGTTGAAACGAATGAAATGAAGTATTGCAAAATCATTGCGATTTTATTCAAATTTACGCCCACTGTACGAAAATAAACAGTTGCCAAATCAATCGCATTTGTAGTCGGGCGAAAAACAGTATGTTACGTTGTTCATCATAACATGAATTGCAGAAACTTTACAAATTTATTTATAAACTGGGCAAACGCAAACAATTTAATTTTGAACCGTTTCGGAATTCATTTGACTGATTTTGCTGTTTATTTTGACTTTTGCACATGCTAAAACAAATTATGAGCAATATTATATTCCTTGAACTGACGCAATATTATATTCGCGCTTTTGTCACCGTGCGTATTCGCAATTTTCAGTGATTTCATAGGCTAGAAATAAACGTTTGAAAAATATTCTAGTCGATTCACAATGTGAAAGGCACTTAAAAAATCTTGCCTCTATATGATACCGTTTAAATCGAAATTCAACTCGATATAAGATCTTTAAATCACCATGTAAAGAAAAACTTTCGTTACAATTGTGACGAAAATCGTGTTTCTGTTTTTGTATATTGTTTATCTACTAACTCATGTAGGTTCTTGTCAAATACCATGAAGCATGATGAAAACATACCATCGAGAAGGTTAAACAAAGAGATTATCTGCTAACTTAACAACAAAAACGTGAAACTAAACAAAATGTGTTGACTAACACCGAAATGAATGCTAGATTGCTCATTGCTAACATGCCATTATGGTGTGTACCATTCAAATACATAGAAAATTTAGTTTAAATTTTAGGCTGTTATTAACACATCTATGACTGTTCATCACCACATACTCATACACACATAGTACGTACGAAATTATGAAAAATGCTCATGGTACTTTGGAATATGAAACACAATAGCATTACATATATTTTTAATAGAATATTTGCCTTTGTATATTGTATACAGTTAAGCAACGTTTTATTTTCACAATAACGAAAGATTCTGATTTATCTATTTCATCAAGAGAGAGAGAAACGTTACCTTGATCTGGGTCACATCATTAGAGAGAGAAAAGAATGTTTATGTGTGTTTAGCTGCGCAATAAAGCCAATGTTGCGAAAGGTTTTTTTTTTTTTTTACAATGAATCAGTGAAATTTCATTCATTTGGTTTTTTCTTCGGAGAAAATTTAATTCTTTTTTCGTACACGTTTCATTGGAAATTTATGCCACGAGTTTCGTCGAGGCTTGTTGATGAAACAAAGACGTTCTATTCAATGGTCTGAAATAAAGAAAAATTACGATTAAATTTAGGGAAATGGTGCCCACATATTTTGTATGGCCATAATATCGAGGCGCTCTTGAGCTCAGCTGAACATTAAAAATCTTACATTCAGTTGAAATTTGGTATAATTTGTTTCATTTTAGAAAACAAGAACCGTTTTTTTCGATTGCGAATAACGGTACACAATCAGTTCAAATAATACATATTTTGAAACACAATCGTTTAGATTTCAAGTGAACCGTAAATAACGCTTCTTATAATCTCTCATATTCACCACTCGATCATTCCCAAACTCAACACCTAAACTATTGCAATTGATTGAGTACATTTTAATCAGGGCCACTAAACAAGTTTAACAATTTATCTGATTCTCTCAACCTTGACCATTTGCTACAGTTCTAAAATTTTAACGTATCTTTCTTTTTCTTTCACCAATTTATTCTTAGATTCATTTAAGTAAAACGAATTAAATGCAAATTGAATCTGAGAAATCGGAAAATAAATAAAGGTGTTTCTTCCGGAAACGAGGAGCAAATGTCTATTACAAAGTATTCACATCAAACATCAAAATTAATTTTGATATACTATAATAATTCAAATACGTGCAAAAGTTTTTCTTTGCTTTAATCCAATTATTTGAATTATGTGCATAGAAACGAGAAATGTAAAATATACAATACACAATATCGCTCAAATCAAATTAAATGTTATTCAATTTAGGCCTCTGCCAATACTATCTGTCGATTACAACAAATGAAACACCTAGGTTCGACGAGTCAAAAAACTTTAGAGCTCATTGTTTGTTTACTCAATTGTAATTGAATTATTTTAAAATTTGCATAGCATTTTTTCTAAATAAATTAAATATAGAAGCTCGTATCCGAGTTGAGTTCAATATGTGACCGATTGTTACAAATGGCTCTCTCGGTTATAATTGAATTTTTCGAATTTGCGTTCAGTTTTTAATTTAATAATGGATGTACACTTTACACTGTACAGCTGTACACGGCATATTTATCTTGCATTGAACCTTAAATTTGATTAAAATAGATTAACAATTCTTTTTTTACTCATTAAAATAAATTGATAAATTCGTTCACATTATAATATGCCATCACATTTACAATTCTCCAAGTCGATAATTACATTCACATTGAGTTCGAATTTCTAAAATCTTTTGCAACGGTACTGAATGCTGAACATGCAGTGTAAAACAGTATATCAGTGCAATGAAGGTGAATCAGGACTCAGAACATATGTCGACGATCAAATTTATGTATAAATATTCAATTCAAAAGATGCATCTGACTTGAATACATCTGCTGATTTTGAAAGAATAATGTTTAGTCAAACGCAATTGGCTCTCGTGTTTTGAAATTGTCGTTGAATAAAACAAACTCTTCAATCGCAAACGTACAAAGAGAAAAAGCAAAGAGCATTTATGGTACTTTTTCCTGGATATCATATTTGAATCGATGGATTACTTGGCACTACCATCAACGGGGGCGCTCACTTGAAAACTCATATCGAACGCAGATGCCAGTGGTTGTGAAAAAAGAGATGAAACATTAATAATCAAACTGTTTGAGGATTGGAAAAAGGACTTAATATACATTAATACATTTTATTGATTTACGTTGCGTATTCTTCTTTGCTTTTCCATCATGGATTTTCTTTCTTTCTTTCTATCTTTCCTTCGAAGAAACCAACACAACTCTGAGTCTTTTGGTATACGATATTCTTTTGAAAACGCTAAGCCAGAACATCCGTCGAATCAGACAAAAAAATCATTTTCATTTGAATGGCATAGCATATCACCGAATATGTGTAATATGTAGCTGAATTGTAAATTGCATGAGGAATTCATTTTAAAAACATACGTTTCATGTGCAAACGTTTCATCTTTTCTCATCTGTTTCACTCTCTTCATTTCGGTACACATCCTGAAAAGAAAATCAGGTAAAGAATTGGATAGATTTTCAAAGTCCTCGTGAACACATTGCATCGTTATACACTATGCACTATGCACTACGCAGTGTACACTTATTATTGTGGGTAGAATAAAAAATATGTTGCAGCAAATGCTATACGGACCGATGTCTAAAGCAGAAATGAGAATAAACATTCGGAATATCAGAGAAAAAACATGAACAAAAAGGACTAAGGCACTATGTGCAGTTGTTTTTGAATAAAAGTGAAATATAACATCTGCCTGTAACCGGCAGTTAATATGCCCGTTTTTGTTACGTTTTCCTTCTTTTTTTTTTGGTAAAAAAATTGTTATTTCTTCTTGGATATTGGTCAAAAGCGTTTTGATTCCTCAAATGGATAAAATTTATATAAAACGTAAAAATCATTATGCAATAACGAATAATCAATTTTAAAATCAGAGTATTTTAATGCATAAGTATTCACCTGGATATTTTTACTTCGAAAATAAATGTTGATTCATCATTCATCACCTACTTTGGCTACACATACGATCTACATACCTACAGACTTTCGCGAAAGAAATATCACTTTCTACACATTTCACCAAGTCAAAGAGGCAAAACTGGTGTCGTTCAACTCTACAGAAAGTTGATACGAATCGGTCATGAACTCACAAATGAATGGCATGATTTAATATGGTGGAATTTTGAGCAAAAACGAGAAGAAAAAAACAATTCGCTTTAACGCGAAAGTTGTAACTTATCTACTGATGGAAATCTTGGTCAAACACTAAACGTGAAAACGTAAAAGTTCAATGACATAAATTGTTCATACTCTAGTAATATAAATGTTTTGGTGAATTACGGAGGTGAAATAATCTCTTTTTTCCCTCATATGGGATAAATTATTCAAAAATAGCTGATGATTGGCAATCGATGTTAGCCACACATCTATTATTTCAGAGAGTTTTGAAATTATTTATGTGAATGTAATTGGAAAAACTTTGGAACAGAGTAATTTCTCATGTCTCATGATTTCATGAAGAATTCAATTGGGAAAAGATTACACTTTCTGTTCACTTAATGCCATGCATAAAATGATACACGTTTATTTCATGCATTGTGCATCCATTTTATACACGTGTTTCGCTTTCTTACTTTCTTTTAATGTTCTCCTTATATTTATGCATTACTATTATGACATATAGTAATTATTTTGTAACCAAAACTGAAAGAGCAAGAAATTTCAAACGAATGAACAAATTTTTTTTTTTTTCATTTGCTTTGTGTATATTGTATATGCATTTCGATTCAAAAATGCATAATCTATTATAAATGTTACAGTGCATTTGCACCAAAATAGCAAATGAAGTTCCCTCATCCAGTGAAAATTGACCGTACAGCGTACAGTCTAAGTATGGAGTATCAAACATACGACATATTACATATTACATATTTATGTATTGAAATTGTGATTGACGAAATAAGGCAGACAGCACAGTCGAAATATATACCGATCAAATGCTGAAACAAATAATATTGAATGCAGTTTTGCTTCCGTCTTTCTCTTTATCTAATCATTTCACTGAATTATTAGATTACTCAATGTATTTCAAAGACATGTTTTTCTACAAATGCTATTTTGTTGATGATTCTTTCATTCAATTTAATTCCGCTGTATATTTACGCCATAAAGAAATAATTGAATTGAAAACAAGAAAAAGCAGTGAACGAACATTTCCTCGAAGCGAAAGAAGAAATATGCGAAAAAAAAATCCATAGAAATGCGAATTGTGTAATTTGATTTACTCAAATGGCATATGGTTTTTGTATATGAATCCATGATCCATGGGATCATTTATTATTATAGTTGTATGTGGATATGTGGATATGTGGATAATGCGTTAAGGAAGCCAAAATGTTATTCAATAATAATGAAGAGAGATCACGAAAAGAGTGAACTCGATGGACTTTGTTCGGTGAAAAGTACTGGGATTTTTCATAAATATCTTTCAAGTATTAGAAACAATTGTAAGGATTACTGAACGTTTCAAAAGAGCGGTCAGCTCTTTTTATCGATAATTTTGCAATAGTTTACAGCTAATTTTGATTTCCATTTTTGAACATGTCAATAAAAATGTTGCACCGATCATTGCTAGAATAATATTACTCACCAAGTGAAATTTTTTATAAAACACAACGTTACACTACAACAAAGTCAAAAACATCAGAATTCTTACCTCATTTCAATTCTCTTAACTCTCAATACAACACCCACTTGCTAATTTCTGCACATGCATTGGAATGCTACAATCGAAAATAGACCCGAATGAATTCACTCATTTTCTGGGTAGACTCATGAGTAATATGCCTTGAATTGAATATATGCGCCGAATTAAATTATCATCGAATAGAAATCGAAAAATAAAACGAAACAAGAATTGCTATGTGATTTCCGCATTTCTTTTCAGGTTAACATACTTTTCGGTCTATGCGTCTAGTCTTACTTCGGCACAAGTACACGTTCAGTGGTATGAAATCGTTTCTATAGCCAAAAACTCAACGTTCAGACATAGTTTTGATCTAACTATGATGCTGGATGACAGTAAAAACTATTATTCTAAATGAATACATTTCCAACTTTTAACTGGGTTGTTAGCTCCAATGTCGTTTACATATTACAAATTCAGCATGTAATTATATCTTATTTTCCTTTTTTTCCCAAAATTGAAATCATATTTTATGAAGTGATTCAATTTAGCGACTACTATGTATCTTTTTCGTATTTGTGCGTTAAAGCTTTGTATTGTATTCGTTATTTCTTCGTAAATAGACAACATAACGAAAATTGTATTGAGAAAATAAGAAAGTAAGTCATTCACCTTTCAGCGTTTCTCTCCTGAAATTCGCTACCCGGTCGGTAAACTGTATTCATTATTATTATTATTATTGTGGTGATGATGACGAGTGCGAATCATCTTATTCTCTTTTCGTTTTTCCGCCTGAGGTTTGGATTGTCTTTGTCTCTGCGTTGGATTATATATTTATTATTCTTTGTGCGATGAGTTAATTCTATGCATTATCTCGTATTAATAACTTCTTCATCGTCATCAGTCGGTCGTAATTTTGACGAATCACATATCCGATGATATGCTACATGAATTTATATATGAAATGTAAAATTCACAGACACAATACATCTTTTCAGACATCGCATTCAAATGACATTACAATCTGTTCACATTACTTACGAATATTGCAACGGAAGTGACGTAGCCAAAGGGGTGCAAAGAGAGATGAGGCCCCCATCAGCCTCTTTCCAAACTGATCAAAGACTGTCCATTTTTTTAATACCTTCCAGGAGGCACCAGAATGCATCGAAAACACTAAAAAAGTCAAAAATGTTCTTAAAAATTTGTTTCGATTTTATTTCAATTATACACTGCCAAGAAACTTGGAAGTAACGCTTGATGTATGATTTCAAAATATATATTTTTACGACTAATGTAAATGAATGGATTGTGAAAAGTTTCTTATTATTTTTTCTTTACTCAAACATTCTTGGAAGATTGATCGGGTAATATCACTGTACCAGGAGGCGGCTCCCTCAATTGAAATGGTGACAGTTGAACTGTTTTTCTTGAGCTCTAAACATAACCTTAAAAAACGTATGAGAGAGTGGGACACAAAATAGTATTTGTCATGAGTTAGAACATAGCGTAGAGAGGCCGCCATGTTGGAAAAAGAAGAAGCAGTATCGTGGACAGCCGATGCCGCCTCCTGCACTGTACATAGTTCGAATGCAATCGGCGACAGCCGATGCCGCCTCCTGCACTGTACATAGTTCGAATGCAATCGGCGACTTCGATAAAAATAATCAATTTTTAAATTCAAACAAAGTCAATTCTAAGTGCAAGGAAGATTATTTTTCAACATTTGCGGTATTAAAGCTATTCAGGAGGTTAGATGAACATAGCTACTATAAAAATTATCAATGCCATTTTAAATCACGTCTCCCGTTAAAATTTGAACAAATTCCAACTTTTAATTTTCGAAATAACACGTTCGGAATGCAAAAATCCCTGAAAATCGTTAATTTTTTGACGTTTGTTGTACTAGAGCTATCATCCAGGAGGTTTAACATGTATAACCACTATGTAAAAACCCAATGCCATTATAAAATACGTCCCCTGCCAAAATTTAAAGGAAATCATAGGTTTCGGGCTCAAGTTATTGGACTTTGATTGAGTCTCTTCATATAATTTTGTTATTATGCTAGGAACCGGGCTTCCCGAGGTGCTAGCGCCAAAATAGGAAGCTCTAGCTGCCACCAATGATGACCTATGCAGGACCCGGGTACACAGCAGTGTTAGCCCAAAAATAAAAAACATGCCCCAAAGTATGGGCAAAATAAATATTGTGCCAAAATTTCAAAGCTCTAGAATCAAAAATTTGACAGTTGATGAATATTTAGTATTATTTTGCTATTGATGTTACATTCACCCAAGCTACTATACCCGATTCATTTGAAGTAATTAATAATTATTTTCATAAATATCCATCAACTGTCAAATTTTTAGTTACATTTTAGCAAGTTTATTGACAAATGCCAATTAACCGCTCTACTACGAGCCTGTGTAACTAAATGGTTTTCATTTTTTTTTGCTGTGTTAATTTCGGAGAATGCAATTGAATTTTCAATCTAGTACTTCACCCCTTGATCAAACAGATCAAATTAAATAAAATCAATTTTACACTAGATGAAATTGATTTCTGAAATTGGCCCTCCTCAATGAAATTTTAGTGACCTTGTTGGGATGATTCTCCCTCTCCTAGAAATTTTTGAAAGTCTGCACCTTGACCACCACTCCAAAAATAAAATCCTGACTACGCCAAGTTTGCAACATCATTCTTATTAAATGACTAAAATTTTACAAACTATACAAACTTTTTTTTCTTTTTTTTTTTGTACTTTTTTGTAGATACTATTTTACTGCGATGAGTTTCTGAATTGAATTCGATTCAAATTCGGTTTCCTCATCCAGATTCTTAAAGTTTGTATAAGTGAATTTGCAACTATTTTATATAAAAAAAAAACCAAAACTCTCGGCATTTGGATTTCGAACTAAAAATTTTAAATCTTATATAAATCCATAGTCCTTACATTTTGTGAATAAAAAGTGTTCTTATATGATTATAAATACGGAATTTTTTTTGAGTAAAGCATTCTAAGCCAATGTGCAATCGTACATACCGGTTTGAAATACCTGGTGGTAGGCTCGGCTTATTGAATAGCAGTAGCACGAATGAATAATTATTATGTAGGGCAAATCGAATTGAAACAGATTAACTTAAAATCATGTTGGATCTTAAAAATTACATTAAACTAAATATGTTGTTTTCTATACTTCAATGAATTATTTTTTTTCTTCTGATTTGATATCCATCGATGAGTATCATATTGGTTATTATTTCTTATTTTGAGCTCTTTTAACTCCTCCAAATTCCATTCAAGTGAAGTCAGCTTAGTTTCCAGACATCAAAAATGAAGTCACCAGATTCGATGATTTTGCAACACAAAGATTTTGCAATATTTCAATCTACTTTCTCCATCCTCACTTCCTCTTTGGCACTGTATTGATATGAATGATTTCGAAAAATGTTTGATTTTCAATGGGAGAGAAAAAGCGAATGTTGAAATTGTACAACAAAAAGCATGAGATTGTTTAATGAACTGCTTTATTGAATTGTTTCTGCGGTCAATGTTCGCATTTCCATTTTCATTCATCACCGATTCACTCTGGCAAAATTAAAATTTTGCTCATGAGCTTTCTCTTGATGTGAAGAAAATATTCGTTTTGTTTTGGAACCGAAGAAAGAGAAATTTTCTATTAAACGGCCGATGAAACATTTTTATTCGTACAATAACCCCAATTTATGTAAAAAGTTTGACTCAATAGGACTCGCAACATTCGCTATAATGATTTCACTATGACCATTTTGAAGTTGAGAAGAAAAATTAATCTGAACTTATTTTCGGCAGAGAATCAAAGAGTACAATAGAACCGCTATAAAAGAATCAATCCCGTCGCGGTGATGTTGGTTCACAAATGAGGAAAATCTCATTTACGGAGGATTCATTTATCACTGTACTGTTAACCCTGTACCACAATCGCCATAGAATATTTGAACTATACATGATTCAGGCAGCATTACAATATTTGTTGTATTAAATTTGTAGTATTCGTATTATTTAACGATCGAACTATTCTGGAATTTGGTCGATGATTGCATTCATCTCTCTTGTGTATAAAAATTGATTTGAAATTAAATTTACGAATGAATTTTTTTCATTGAATGTGCCGTAATTTATGTGTGTTTTGAGGAATGATAACAAATATTTTTACTTTGGGGAGCTCTTCATTTGTCTGGCATAAAATTTGGTAGTCATTGATAACCCATTATATCTGAATAAAGACTGGAATTGTTTTGAGCCAATTTTCTCCATGGTTAATGAAATTCCGAAAAAATCCTGAATGGGCATTTATATGTTCATCGTTGATGTCACATCAATGATATGCAATTCTTCCCAATACGGATTTTAATGAATCAATTTGAGATTAGGTTGAACTGTCGCTCTCGTGTCATTCATATATTTTACTGTATCTCAAATGGTTTGTTGAGTGAAATTAGGAAGATTGTTTTTCGGTGTATTGGCAACGACCTTGAAAAAACGCTTCAGTCGTTCTTTACAATGCATTGTGATATTGTTCTGACCATGGGGAACTCTACTACAAAAATAATTCTATTACATATCTAAAATAGATGTGTTATAGCAATAATTCACAAAAATGAATATTGGAATGAAATGTCATTGGAATGACAGATGTCAATAGTATCGACTCAATACTAACAACGGACAACACTAAAATTACAATACATTGACATTTCATTCCAATATTTATTTTTGTGAATTATTGCTATTCCACATCTATTTCAGATGTGTAATAGAATTATTTTTGTAGTAGAGTTCCCCATGGTAATAACACATCAAAAACCATGGAAGTTTTAATTTTGCGTTTCGTCTCGATATTCATCCGTGAAAAAGGTTAATTGACCTCGCAGCTGAAAATATTGTAAATTAATTTAAAATCGAAACAAACAATAATAATAATCACTGACATAGTACGTAAAATTAAAATTAATTTTAATTTAAAATCATTTAATTTCGATTGAAATGATTCAATGAGTTATTATTTCTGAATATATTCGTCTATTTGCGTCATTGTAATTATGCACAGCAAAATCAGTTTATAGCTAATTAAGTAGCTTGTTATCGCATGATGGATTGATAGATAAAATGTCAATTCAAATTTTTAGACAAATCGGAAGAAAGAAAATGAAGCAGAAACAGAAGTCTCTAGTCTCTATGAATTATCATTTGAGCATTTAGTTTTAAATTTTATTCGAG
>GL501433.1:1273655-1288178 GCA_000149185.1 Mayetiola destructor
AACAATTAAATTAAATTTATATTATACTCACCCGACCGGTAACTGAACGGTGATTGTACATGCTTTCGAAAAGAATTTGAATACATTTCTATTTCTGATGGTGTTTAAGAGCGAATGAATTTAAATTTAATATGATCGATGGTGATATCCCAGACTATTATTCACCACAATGAGGCAAATGACAAATGGAAATGATTGATTAAGCCAAATTGCTAAATTTTTGTGGTGACAGCTTTTTCATTCGTCGTTGTGTACATGTCAAATAATAATTCAGATTGTGTATATGTACGAAGCATGGACTATAATTTGGTCCATCTTAAATAATATGTAAATTTTGAACAGCGCCTTTTGTCGAAAATAATGTAACTATGCTAAGAACCTTCCACACAACAACATAAGAAACGCACTCGAAAAATATTAATGGAATTCTATCGATCCATACGCGCTTCTATCGACGACAGACGAACACCATTTCATTTTAATATATACATATACATACTTACATGTAGTATATAGAAGCTTAATAGATATTGAATATTTCGCATAATATTCACCTAAAGTATTGTAATTCATTACTTCACAGAACGGATAAATGTTAAAGTTTGATATTACAAAATGATTCGATCGAATGATGAAAAAAAGATAAGATTAATCAAGTTGCTTGAAATAGATTGCGTTATCAATAAAATATTTATATTTGTGTAAATTACTTATTATCATATCTACATATAATGTGATTATTATCATAACAAGAATGTTGTATTAAATTCGGTAAAAAGAATTTGAAATATCCAATCAGATCTCATACTCTTTGTCGATGTCTCGCAGTGAGCAGAAACTCATACAATGAATCTTTTGTCGCTCAAAACATAAATAAAATAACATAAAATGTGAAATGAGCGACATCCAAAGCTTTTGAATGTTTTGATTTTACTGTGACTTATGCCCGCTAATCTCTTAGAATCATTCACAACCTGAAAAAAAATGTCTTAAAATGTCAATTCCGTTCCCTTTTCACGAATTTTCAGTCTTCGAGAGACTAATTGGCGACAGACATCATTTGTAACGAAGCGACACTCACTAAGCAAAGCATACGAAGATAATAATTTTCAATATTTATACAAAACTTCATTAGCAATTCGCGAACAAAATTTACATATAAATTTTGTTATTTATTAAGCTGATATTCATTGCGGCTTGTTTTGAAAATCGTATACATTTTAGCGACAGCATTAGCCACTTCGATACAGTCTTATGTATTTGCTTTATGCTTTCAGACATCATGGATTTGAATATTGAATAATCGTAGGCGAAGATTATTTCGATTCAGCCATACACGATAGTATATCATGAAATAGTGGGGCTAACGAACAGCAACAGACAGCGCATGATTATGCTGTTCATTGCTCATTTTGTAAATGTGAATTCAGGCAAATAAAACTGCAATACAACATTTTACAACGTAAAGTTGTCATAAACTATCATCGACTTGCCTTCAACATATTCAAATGGCCAAAAACATCCCATGATCTTTATAATGGACTTTATTCCCAATTAACTGTATGAATACCAAACACAGCATGCTGAAAAATAGTTAATTTTCGAAGACAACAAATTTCATTCTCATACGATGTCACCAACTTTACATTGAAATTATATGTCCCCTGCCCCTTGTCATTTGCCAGTCGTAATGCTTTTCATTCTTGGAAATTTTTTCATATTGTTCGCATTGTGCATAATGTATAGTCTGAGTTGAACTCACCTTGTTTGTCATCACCGTCATCACCAACGTGGTAAGTATATTCGTCTCGTATGTTTTTAACAAAGTGCGCACATCTATGTATGGAGTCCGTATGGACGATGTCTAGTGTATTCAAGGAATTTGACAAAAAGGTGTAAAACACGCTTCAACGATTGCAATTCGCAAACATATTTTAATATTTTTCGAATTGTTTACATTTTCACTAGAAGTAATTATGCTTAATTCACAATTTGCGCATGTAAAGTGCGTATTTTTGTTTCTTTTTCACAATCCCAATGCGATCAATATTATATCTAAGTGTTATTATTACAGGAGCCATCTCGCAATTTTTCAGCGTCAAGATCAATTAGACTTTATTCATAGCTGACATAATGCGATGCGATCAAATGCAAATATTAAATTAAAGTCCTCACTAATTATGGAAAAATAACATTTTTTTCATTTCCGCATCATTTACTATTTATAACGATATCATCATCCTCATCAACAAAACTGAAAAACAAGCATTATTTCCATCACACACACACACATATAAATACACATAAATGTAATGATGGCGTGTCATACTTTTCAAGAAAAGTGTTTGGCGTTATCGTTTATTTCGATAGATTTTCCAAAAATCAATCCTACATAATTCGTAGTTTTGGTTCATTTTGAAGAGATGACCAAATGCATGGGTGTATGAGAATATTCATGTTAATAAACACATTCTGATTTCTTGACTGTAATGAGTGGGAAAATATCAAAGATTATCATGTATTATTATAAATGGATACGAAAAGAAAATTAACTCATTGTCATCATTTTTGTGAATGGAAATTTGAACCAATTAAATATAGATTGGAAAATTTTGATGTTAATTGCTTAGTACTTAGTACCTCGTTATGGAATACCACCAACTGACTGATGACAATTTAATTTTCAATTTGAAGTTATATAATAATTTTTTCATGTTAAAAGATCGTGCTGTCCATTTTTTACAGTCAATGGTTAGACGTGAACGGCCAATGACTGACAGTGAATATTCCATAAATCAAATGTTTAAATATCATAAATATTTTATTTGTGTTCCTTTTGAGCATATCGATCTTCATCTTTATATACGTAGAAAATTTAGTAGAAGTTGTTTATGCTTGTGTAAATATTAACTTATGCATATGATCGGTTGGTCTTATGTTGGGAATATTGTTATAACTTGAATACACAAGTAGCGAATCGATATGGTATGTAAACGAGATCAAGAACGGTTGCTGCATTATACTTTTTCTTATAAGTCTTGGGTGTTGTTGTTGTTCTTTTGTTCCGTGAACATTTTGTTTCCCTTTTTTTAATATCTTTTCTCTTCCATATCAAACAATACTATTTGGAATAACGCCGTGGATGCTGATCGAACCTTTCAATTTGTGTTTTTTTTTTTTAAATAACTACATAATTTAACAAAACCACACGATCTCGCTTTTTCCCTGTATGAATAAATACAGACAAGATATTAATGTTGCATGAATCAAAAAAGTGGAACCGATGAAAGATGATCGGCATGAAATATTTTTCAACTTGTGCGGTATTTACCATTGACCACCATTATTTTTGTTATGATTATTATCATTGAGTTTATGTATTTCATTCATTATTATTAATTCTCTCTTAATCCTTTCTTAGAACTGACTGAAAAGTACGAAAGTGAATATATGATATAGAATATGTATTCAACAGCTCATTCATACATTCTAGTTAATAATGCTGTTGGTTACTGGTGAATGTGCAATGTGCGATCGGCACATTTTTTTTTTGGATTTTTTCAAATTCTCGTTTATCAAAAACGTTCCGACTTCCATTTTGATTGATGAATGGAATGAATGGTAATTATAGATTAAAACAAACCAGCCTCTACAAATCTAAAAATCAGGCAATCTTGTCGGCGAATTTCTCTTTTATTTTAAACGAAAGTTAGATGAGATTTGACAAACCAATTAATCATAATTATTTAAAGCTATTGAAAATTGAAGTATTTGTAATAATCGGGTTCCTTTCAATGGATCTTTCGTATTTCATTCAGTTTAAATATGAGTACAAAATTGCATGTACAAAGAAAACGAAGGTAAATCATTTTATTCCATTTGAAGATGAAAATAGAAGAGCTAATCGGAACTTTTCAGTGATAATAATTCCATCGTAAAGCATTTAATTGGCGATGGTTACATGTTACAAATTGAGAATCATAAATTTCCTTTTCTAAATTCCATTCTGTGCTCACACAAACCTTCAAACACAACAACATAAGAAACGCACTCGAAAAATATTAATGGAATTCTATCGATCCATACGCGCTTCTATCGACGACAGACGAACACCATTTCATTTTAATATATACATATACATACTTACATGTAGTATATAGAAGCTTAATAGATATTGAATATTTCGCATAATATTCACCTAAAGTATTGTAATTCATTACTTCACAGAACGGATAAATGTTAAAGTTTGATATTACAAAATGATTCGATCGAATGATGAAAAAAAGATAAGATTAATCAAGTTGCTTGAAATAGATTGCGTTATCAATAAAATATTTATATTTGTGTAAATTACTTATTATCATATCTACATATAATGTGATTATTATCATAACAAGAATGTTGTATTAAATTCGGTAAAAAGAATTTGAAATATCCAATCAGATCTCATACTCTTTGTCGATGTCTCGCAGTGAGCAGAAACTCATACAATGAATCTTTTGTCGCTCAAAACATAAATAAAATAACATAAAATGTGAAATGAGCGACATCCAAAGCTTTTGAATGTTTTGATTTTACTGTGACTTATGCCCGCTAATCTCTTAGAATCATTCACAACCTGAAAAAAAATGTCTTAAAATGTCAATTCCGTTCCCTTTTCACGAATTTTCAGTCTTCGAGAGACTAATTGGCGACAGACATCATTTGTAACGAAGCGACACTCACTAAGCAAAGCATACGAAGATAATAATTTTCAATATTTATACAAAACTTCATTAGCAATTCGCGAACAAAATTTACATATAAATTTTGTTATTTATTAAGCTGATATTCATTGCGGCTTGTTTTGAAAATCGTATACATTTTAGCGACAGCATTAGCCACTTCGATACAGTCTTATGTATTTGCTTTATGCTTTCAGACATCATGGATTTGAATATTGAATAATCGTAGGCGAAGATTATTTCGATTCAGCCATACACGATAGTATATCATGAAATAGTGGGGCTAACGAACAGCAACAGACAGCGCATGATTATGCTGTTCATTGCTCATTTTGTAAATGTGAATTCAGGCAAATAAAACTGCAATACAACATTTTACAACGTAAAGTTGTCATAAACTATCATCGACTTGCCTTCAACATATTCAAATGGCCAAAAACATCCCATGATCTTTATAATGGACTTTATTCCCAATTAACTGTATGAATACCAAACACAGCATGCTGAAAAATAGTTAATTTTCGAAGACAACAAATTTCATTCTCATACGATGTCACCAACTTTACATTGAAATTATATGTCCCCTGCCCCTTGTCATTTGCCAGTCGTAATGCTTTTCATTCTTGGAAATTTTTTCATATTGTTCGCATTGTGCATAATGTATAGTCTGAGTTGAACTCACCTTGTTTGTCATCACCGTCATCACCAACGTGGTAAGTATATTCGTCTCGTATGTTTTTAACAAAGTGCGCACATCTATGTATGGAGTCCGTATGGACGATGTCTAGTGTATTCAAGGAATTTGACAAAAAGGTGTAAAACACGCTTCAACGATTGCAATTCGCAAACATATTTTAATATTTTTCGAATTGTTTACATTTTCACTAGAAGTAATTATGCTTAATTCACAATTTGCGCATGTAAAGTGCGTATTTTTGTTTCTTTTTCACAATCCCAATGCGATCAATATTATATCTAAGTGTTATTATTACAGGAGCCATCTCGCAATTTTTCAGCGTCAAGATCAATTAGACTTTATTCATAGCTGACATAATGCGATGCGATCAAATGCAAATATTAAATTAAAGTCCTCACTAATTATGGAAAAATAACATTTTTTTCATTTCCGCATCATTTACTATTTATAACGATATCATCATCCTCATCAACAAAACTGAAAAACAAGCATTATTTCCATCACACACACACACATATAAATACACATAAATGTAATGATGGCGTGTCATACTTTTCAAGAAAAGTGTTTGGCGTTATCGTTTATTTCGATAGATTTTCCAAAAATCAATCCTACATAATTCGTAGTTTTGGTTCATTTTGAAGAGATGACCAAATGCATGGGTGTATGAGAATATTCATGTTAATAAACACATTCTGATTTCTTGACTGTAATGAGTGGGAAAATATCAAAGATTATCATGTATTATTATAAATGGATACGAAAAGAAAATTAACTCATTGTCATCATTTTTGTGAATGGAAATTTGAACCAATTAAATATAGATTGGAAAATTTTGATGTTAATTGCTTAGTACTTAGTACCTCGTTATGGAATACCACCAACTGACTGATGACAATTTAATTTTCAATTTGAAGTTATATAATAATTTTTTCATGTTAAAAGATCGTGCTGTCCATTTTTTACAGTCAATGGTTAGACGTGAACGGCCAATGACTGACAGTGAATATTCCATAAATCAAATGTTTAAATATCATAAATATTTTATTTGTGTTCCTTTTGAGCATATCGATCTTCATCTTTATATACGTAGAAAATTTAGTAGAAGTTGTTTATGCTTGTGTAAATATTAACTTATGCATATGATCGGTTGGTCTTATGTTGGGAATATTGTTATAACTTGAATACACAAGTAGCGAATCGATATGGTATGTAAACGAGATCAAGAACGGTTGCTGCATTATACTTTTTCTTATAAGTCTTGGGTGTTGTTGTTGTTCTTTTGTTCCGTGAACATTTTGTTTCCCTTTTTTTAATATCTTTTCTCTTCCATATCAAACAATACTATTTGGAATAACGCCGTGGATGCTGATCGAACCTTTCAATTTGTGTTTTTTTTTTTTAAATAACTACATAATTTAACAAAACCACACGATCTCGCTTTTTCCCTGTATGAATAAATACAGACAAGATATTAATGTTGCATGAATCAAAAAAGTGGAACCGATGAAAGATGATCGGCATGAAATATTTTTCAACTTGTGCGGTATTTACCATTGACCACCATTATTTTTGTTATGATTATTATCATTGAGTTTATGTATTTCATTCATTATTATTAATTCTCTCTTAATCCTTTCTTAGAACTGACTGAAAAGTACGAAAGTGAATATATGATATAGAATATGTATTCAACAGCTCATTCATACATTCTAGTTAATAATGCTGTTGGTTACTGGTGAATGTGCAATGTGCGATCGGCACATTTTTTTTTTTGGATTTTTTTCAAATTCTCGTTTATCAAAAACGTTCCGACTTCCATTTTGATTGATGAATGGAATGAATGGTAATTATAGATTAAAACAAACCAGCCTCTACAAATCTAAAAATCAGGCAATCTTGTCGGCGAATTTCTCTTTTATTTTAAACGAAAGTTAGATGAGATTTGACAAACCAATTAATCATAATTATTTAAAGCTATTGAAAATTGAAGTATTTGTAATAATCGGGTTCCTTTCAATGGATCTTTCGTATTTCATTCAGTTTAAATATGAGTACAAAATTGCATGTACAAAGAAAACGAAGGTAAATCATTTTATTCCATTTGAAGATGAAAATAGAAGAGCTAATCGGAACTTTTCAGTGATAATAATTCCATCGTAAAGCATTTAATTGGCGATGGTTACATGTTACAAATTGAGAATCATAAATTTCCTTTTCTAAATTCCATTCTGTGCTCACACAAACCTTCAAACACAGAGCAAGTGCATCGCATTTTCTCCATACTAATTTGGAACTAACTGACAACAGCGCCACGTACCATAACACGCGGAACTTTAATCGGGCCCATTTGAAATGCACATGAAGGAAAATAGCTTTGCGTGTTATGGTACGTGGCGCTGTTGTTAGTTAATCAATGCACTTGCCCTGTGTTCAAATAGCTTGATTATAAGTCCGATGAAATATGATTTTGCTAAAAAGGAAATTGGCAAAAACCTACAATAATCCAAACATTCATACACCCGAATGTAAGCCTGATTGAATCATTGACATCCGGTCAAAAGCCGAACGAGCTGAAATGTTAATGATTTAAAAACTGATCGGTTCATTCATTGTCTCACGGTGAAAAGAATGGAATTCAATGAGTCATTTATTTAATACTGCCGAAACATAGCGCCAGTTCACTCGGCAACTCGGAAACTATCAAAAGTGCATAGTTCTAGGAAAAAGACAATTTTTTATTTTTGACTTTGGTTTGAAATCTTTGTTTTCGTTTATGTTTCAATTCATCTTTTATGTGTCTCTAGGCACTATAGAAATGAGCTACTTATCTGATAGATAAATTGCACATGTGAGAATACGCATTAACAGCCTGACATACCCTCATTGATAAAAACGAAAGATACCTAGCGAACGAAATGAAGAAGAATAAAAGAACGTCAACTGTGTGTTCTATAATACAATCCCGGTGGCATTTCACAATTTTGCTTTCCACTCACATATTAGCTTTGGATTTTTTTGTTCGTCAAAGAAAATGCCCGAAGAACGAAACTTTAAATTCATTTATAAATAATATGGTTAAATGCCCAATGCCCAATGCCCAATGCCCAATACCCAATGCTCGATTCTGATGTATTTTTGTTGTTTTTTTTTACCTTCTCTCGTATTTTGCAGGTTTGCTCTTCTCATTTTCACTCTTATCTTTTTCTTTTCTTTTTCTTTAAGAACAAAAACGAACGTTGAGAACTGTCCATAACGAAGGACCGAAACAAAAAATACCTTTATGGTTTGGTTGGATGTAAGTTTAGAGCAGTGCATATTGCATGCAGGTTGCTAGCACACGCTCAATAATGACAAAATAAATAAAGGCGATGTTTCAATTCATTCGCATTACCTAAACACAGTACAACAATATGCATAGAACGAATTGGGTTCCCAAACGATTTTTTTTTTTTTTTTTTTGTATGGAATGCATCGATAAGAATTGAAAGCAGTCGAAGAAATCGTTAACGTTTTCGTTCCTTCAATATCTCTTTTTTGGTTCATATTGAAGTATATTTCGTCTTCCTCTGTTTTTCTTTTATGTCGATTCGACATTCGACATGTGTACACTATAACAATATTATTTTTTCACTGAACTTCAAAATGAGAAAATACATATTAAACATTCTAAATTGTGTTCGAATCAACAAAGATAAAAGCACTAACGAACAGAATTTGTTTGCTGAACACCATAAAACTCATCAATATTTTCGGTTAGGTGAAACGGACGTTTTGTTTTTCCATTTTCATTCATTTGAATTTTCGTATACGCTAGCTATTATTTTGGAAATGGTCATAAGATATAATTTGATTTCATTTTGGGGCATTTACATCAATTTACAAATAAGAAAAATGTCGTCGTCACTTTTTCATGTAGGATCACACGTTGATTTTTAATTGATTCATCGATTCTTGTACGCTAAACAAATATAGAAGAGCGCTTTCAATGAATCAAATAAACGTTTTATTGATGTTATAAAATATTCTGATAGATGAGTCAAATTTTATTCCGATGCACTCGACAGAGCTCTTTGATTTGTGTCAGTTTTATAGCCAATTATTTTTGCATTTTTTCGAGTTTAAATTTGAAAATCAATCACTTTTCAACAATTGAAGAAATAAATGCAACATAGCTTTGTGTGGAAAAAAGAAAATATTGTTTGAATCACGAAATATCTTGAGTCAGCTTGTCTCTGATTTGATTCAAAGTGCTCAAATAAACAAGGCTGTATATAATATATTGCTTGTGAAGGAGAGCAGAATAATGAAGAGAAGATCAAACCAACGAACAACATTAAATTTTGAATACGCTGACAAGCAACGAAAATATTTCAAAGTTGTGAAAAAGAAATATGTTAAAAAGAGCCCATACAATTAAAGGCTTTGGATCATTACGATCTCTATGCAGCAACCTTACGATTACTGCGATTACGAAAATTGTACGGAATAAATGACATCAATAAAATGCAGCAATCAAGTACTTAAATACTTTTGTCCATTAATTTGAATTGAAAAAAATTACAAAAAAAAAAACAACAACACGAACTAACAATGGTGAATAGCCCATCGATTTACCCCAGGAAAAGAAAAATACAGAAAAAAAGTTGAACAGCGAAAAGAACAAAGAAAATACTTTACTTTTAGCTTAACATGTTTGCATTTTCTGTTGGAGCTGAACAACGAGTGTGGAATGTACACACATTTTAACAATAAATGATGCAATTCAAAGTCAGGGAATCACTGAAAACTGTTGATGTCAATGAATCGCGTAGTGAATGGAGCCTCTTTTTTTTTGCTAATGAATGGACGAGCAAATATATAGCGCAGATAAATAATCAGAACATGTAAGCTCTTGAATGAGTGTGATATCACAACAACGCCATTCAAAATGTATTTAGTATTCACTCTGAAATTTGTTGCAAATGGCAACAATTTAGTGTTTATTTTTTGAATTCAATTTCTCAGTGCCAAAAAAATTCGAATTGCAAAGATTCATTCGCATCACTTCAAAAGTTTTTGAATAGTAGATCATTGCACATTATAAAGTATTCACTGTTCATTTAAATCAATTGGAATGCACATTAGGGTGTCTTCGAGTAGCGGAGATTCCAAAAGTGCCTGGGGCCTATTTCACAAAATAAAGATTTGAGAAAATCTCATGAGATTTTTCGCATAAGCTTTCTACAAGTGCGAAAGAGATGCAAAGATAGGTAAGTGAGAAGTTCTCAAAAATATGTACCATTTTTTGAGGTAAGCTAAAGACTGCCTCAAATTTTTTTGAGAATTTCTCACTTAACTATCTTTGCATCCTTTTCGCACTTATTCAACACTTATGCAAAAACTTTCATGAGATTTTTTCAAAAGTGAATTTTTCTGAAATAGGCCCCTGGTCTCAATCGATAGAGAATCTTTCAAAATATCGCTGGTGAAAATGTCACATTGTTCGGTGTTGGTCTCACGTCTCCCAATTAAATTGAAGTTTCCGAAATATGAAAGGGGAATTGAACCTACTTTTGTAGTTTACTAAGAAGAATATATCACATTTTGTGTGTATCGTTTCGTCTTATTTTTCATATAAATAAAAATTGACAAGATTTTCAAAGTGAACTGCAATAAATTAATCCCATTCTCCTTTTTTATTCCCAAAAATTTGGAAGTATCGGGAGAAATCAAACCAGCACTGAATGATTTGAAATTTTCACCAGCGATATTCCGAAAGATTCTCTATCGATTGAGACCAGGCACTTTTGGAATTTCCACTACTCGAAGACACCCTAATGCACATCACGT
This sequence comes from Mayetiola destructor, assembly GCA_000149185.1. Classification (NCBI taxonomy): domain Eukaryota; kingdom Metazoa; phylum Arthropoda; class Insecta; order Diptera; family Cecidomyiidae; genus Mayetiola; species Mayetiola destructor. Next base: position 1,284,909 of record GL501433.1, read on the forward strand.
CAACTTTATGCAGTTGAAAGCTTCTGTTAGCTCTGGTTATTCGTTTTTAATCGATCTGATATTTTCGATTGGTTCCCAAATCTTTATTGAAACACAGTAGAAACACTTGTCTTTTCACGAACCTTGAAACCCAGAACCATTACATGAGACTGGAATTAGTCATCATTTATAAAATCTTAAGCGCTGTGATACATATACATGTATTCCATAACGTTCCCAATAATTATTATGGATGATGAAATAATTCATTTCATGGTAAAACGAATAAGTAAATTAAATGAAAGAAATTACGCAAAATGGGCTACAATTTACGATGATTCGAAAAGATATTCGGAACTTCTTCTGCTTGTGTCGTAGAAGGTTCGATCTGCTCAGAACATGCACCCAGAAAATCGGAATAAAAAATGGAAAGAGAACACACACATGATAATTTTATAATAAGTATTTATGAAGTAGTGAGAATGAAAACGACACAATGAATACTTCAAGTGCTATTTTAAAATGCTCAAGAACACTGATAAAACATGCATAATTCCTAAAAAAATGATCTATTTTTGTGAAACTAGATGCCTTATGCCATCATTTTGAAGGAATTTCTGCTTAAAATAGCAATGTATGTATGACAATTTTCAGAGATTATAATTTGTGTGACTGATTCAAATTGTAAATGATTTGATGAACATCGAAATTGGTTAAATGACTAAGCCTTAATGAAATTTTCATTTGATGTAATTGTTTTCCGTAAGTGCAGATTAGGCAGATCTTACTATTGTAAAGGGCCCTTTTTGGAATAACCACAAAGATTCTAATCTAGAATTGAATGCACTATCATAAAGAATGATTTTCGTACGTTAAATAAGTATTCCAATCACTCTACTCTTCTTCATAATCATAAAGCTATACCGGTCTGCCCAACGAGCCTGCGGATACATTAATGATATTGAAAACAAATGGGAATTGGATATTATTTATTGTTGGACCAAAGTGATGACTGATGACTGATGAGCTCATTAATTTTTCAGTAGGTATTCGGCATTTTGAACGAAGATGAGACCAGGAGATTACATCCAATCCAATAGAGGTAATAATTGCCGATTGCCTTTCATCAGAAAGGAATACAGCCAACTCAATAATAAACAACCATTTGTTTCAATTCGAACGGAGGCATTCCATTCATGTAAACCATGGATTGATTTATTAAATTGGATTCTACAAAATAAGAATGAAATCTACCAAACACTTCAGATTGGCTGTGAATGAGCCTGTTTTTTTTTTGCATTTTCCCAAATAGTTTACATTTTTGGCTCATGTTGAGTAATTAACATGAATGAAAATAGTTTCCCTCCGAAGTCAAACGTGATAATGAACTGGTGAACACAACTTTATTCTTTCATTCGACTTAAACGCATACAATCTTTAGAAAAAAGCCCACACAAGAATGATAGCAATCAAGACGGATCTGATTACGATTCACAAAATGCTCAGTTTGATATTCATTTTATATTTATTATTGGTTTCATCATATCTGTTGATATCAAATTTGATGAATTGATTAATCTGCGTCGATGAAATAACCCAATATACGTACCACAATACGCATGGCTACCATTTATAATCAGACGCGCCATTTTGTCTATACTTATACTATCAATTCATTCAGCAATTTCAAAATTCTAAATTTTGGAATGAATATCAACTCATAAAAGATAGTCCATATTTAAAATGAAATAAGTAAACAAATTGCAATTGAGCCTAGTTTGAGGTTTCTGCAACAACAAATTTTGAGCAGTATACTCAAAATGCAGCATTATTGATTAGTGATTAGCGATTATTATTAATGTTTATTGGATGATGTTTTTCACCTTACCTCTATTAACAGCATCATTTCACGAAGCTAAATTTCTTTCTTATCGAGGAATTGTGTATTCTCGCGTTAATAAAGCAATTCTCTCAAGTATAATGATGTTTCAGTGGCTTGTGTTTCAACGAGTATACGAAAATAATAATAATAATATCATATTATTCTTTGTGAGGTATTTCTTATGGATCCTTTTACTCAATATGCCCGCAGGCATAGCCACACACAGCACACACAGAATTCAGAACAAACAACCAACGCCGCAAAAATAACGATGTAGACATGATGGCAAAATCTCTTTCCATGGTGATTGAATATAGCAATGTATTGCATGTATGCTTTTCTTCTAAATGTGATGTGAGCGTCATGTGAACGATATATTTCGTTGTTGTTAGAACGTAGAATTCTACTCTGCAGCCCAACGACTCATTTTCTCCATCGGAACATAACATTTAAATTAGAAGACCACCAAATAATAATATATTGAAAAATCGCTCTTCTCTTAGTTTCTTTCACATGTTCATCGAAGATACAATCGAATACTCTTTTTATATGTTGGTTCCGATGTTCGTGTGCGCATGAAGATGTTTACCCTTTTTATTATACGCTTATTTATTTTTGTTATTATTATATAAAGCTGTATCCAATTTTGTATTCGATTTTCGGATTCTCTTTCACATGCTGTGCATTCTTATTTCATGCTATAAACGCAACGAAATGCTCGTCAAATTCACCATAATAGAGATGTGAGAGAAGTGCAAAAATATATGATCAATTTAAAGCAGTGCGTGGACGAGATTTGATCTTGAACAGTTAAAACTGGTTGAGGAATTATAAAAGCCTTATTGCGTTCAAATTTTGATGTGTGGTTTCACTGAGCGAAAAAAAAAGAAGAAAAAACTGAAATTTTTGCACAGAACAAAATCGAATCGATCCAGAACACTGCTAATTGGGTTATTATAGCCTTCGCAAAATATGCCATCTAAAGCATCCATGCCTACCTGAAGTTGAATGATGTGATTAAATGCATTTCTACAAATCACACTGTATATTTTCTTAGTTCGTATCGCATGATTTTCGTCCTTTCTCGAAAAAAAAGTATATTCGATACTGGATATCCACACTGGTTTTAAAGATAGTATCTGAATTACGATACTAATGATTCTATCCATAAAATAATATAAAATTGAATCGTCACTGAATTTGAACAGTGGCGTAGTCAGAGGGGAGTTTTCGGGGTTCAAACCCCTTCCGAAAAATATATCTGAGCACTATAAGCGTCTATCGTTATTTTTTTCATGTAAATTTTTTCTAGAGCCGTTTATGGCTTAAACTCATTTTGATGGACAATCTCTATGAAAATAAATTTGGTACCCCCCCCCCTGGCATCTGAAATCCATAATTACCCCCTT